>JAJOOO010036424.1:0-18023 GCA_029582685.1 Solanum piurae
TAGCGGTTGCAAACGTTAGAACTCGCCTTGTTGCTACTTGTCGGACCAAGGAGGTAATCAACAAGAAAAGAATTATCAACATAGATTTAGTGTGATACCCCATCCCCCGAACACCATTAGTAGGCGTTCATCAATGCTACTTCCTTGTGACAGTGTAATGCTTATTAACTAGTTAATATAACTATTCTAATTTCTACCCAGAAAAACCCTACGGTCCTATTTATAGTGTTAATAAAATTAATTCCCACTTCTAATTGAATTTGAAATCCTAAAACAACTAAATCGCCGAAAAAATTCTAGGGCACCACGCCAGAATTGCTCCAAGAATGACTAGAGCACGACCAGGCATGGCGCCTTGCTCCAGCAGCACACCTGGATGTTACCCAGTTGATTGCAGGTTGGCGCCTAGCACAACCAGTGCGCGTAGTGTGCTGGGGTACTGAGTGAAGCATGCCTTTCATGTGTTTTCATCGTCCTTGCTTCCTTTTCTCCTATTATCCGCATACATATTTTAGGAACCCTGCATGTAGCTAATCATGTATGTTATTGTGCAATCATCACAATATCTATTTAAAGCATAATTCTCTCAAAACTTAATGTATACACGGGCCATTCGTAGCAATTGGGCATATAAATACACCAACATCAGGGATGGTGGTGCAGTGATGTGGGGGGCTTAAAAAATTTAACGACCTAAAGACAAACTTTATTAAGAGGAAAGTTCTATTAAAAAAGTATATTTATCAACATAATTATACCTTATATTAACATATTTGATGAATTCTATAAAATAAAATTTAAAAACCTACTACTTTGAGGTAAGATTATAAAATATAATAATATTTGATGTTTTTTTTTTAATAAAAGATTGTTGAAAGTTATCTAAAGTTCTATTCTTGAAAATGATTATTTAATATCATAATATAATTTAATTATTTTATTTATTTGTTGTAATGCTTGTGAATTTGAGAAGAATGCAAATTTCTTTTTAAATTTCATTTATTCAGTGTCTTTCATCCCTTGGTTTTGGTAAACATACAAATGAGTAAAATGCAACTTCAGACATCTTATTTTGAACCCCTTGAATTCTAGTATTAACGTCTCCATATAAATCTACATGGTTTTATTAGAAATTCTCTATTATTTCAAATTTGACAATCCAAATTTTGAATCTACACTGTGACGGGTCAACAAATGAGATACTATCCATAATGTAAACTCTCTAAGGTGAAGCTTGTAAAAATTAGAAAGTGAAAGACCATATAGTCTCAAATTTTATCAATAAAAGTATAGGTAAGATTAACATAAATAATAAGACTGCCCATCCAACTCCAAAATATATCTATCATGCAGCTACTAATATTTGTGCTACAAGATATAAGATGTAACTTGATAATATAGAAATATTATTTCCAATAAGAGAAAGTGGCCACCGTGATCTAATATAGGCTCAACTCCACTGGAATGATTGGTGAATTTTAGAGTTACTAATTGGTTATCTAGTCACCACTTGTTCCCTCTACACACACCGAAATATAGTATTAAACGAATATAACCACCTGACAAGATCGTCAGTTTGCCCTCTTAGCTTATTCTGGAGATAAGTATTAAAAAATTGTTAGCAATGCACACAAGAATAATCTACACATTTGAAAAATATAACACAATCTCACAGTGAGTATGAAGCTCTAGAGAGAGAATATATTTATTCTCACTAGAAATTACTTCTCTTTTCACACAACATTATGTCATCCTACCAGGAGGATTTGAATCCATCTGTCATATCAAATATTGATAAATATGGTGAGGAAATACAAAATTTATTGGATGGGTGGGAACAATCCTTCAAGAATATATTGACATTCTCATACCCAATGAAAAACGATAACATGGTATCAAATCCAAATTTTATCTTGTCAAATAAAATGGATGAACAAGTATCTAGATGCGATGAATCAAGTGGCATAGTGAAGAAATTGATTCAGGTTGGCAACGTGGATGATGACAAATCTATTCATTTTTTTAAGAAGATAAACAGAGAATCTAGCACATATGGGCCTATTTTGTCATCATTAAATTGTTAGGGGAAGAAAAGTATATACCAATACCTTTTAAAAAAGATTAGGTGTATTGTGGAGACCTATAGAAGAAATCACATTAATAGATTTGGAGCACGACTATTACATAGTAAATAAGGAGGAAAATATTATAAGAACACTCCAAAACAGTCCTTAATTTGTCAACAATTATTTGCTATCAAATAAATGGTGGTACCAAAAATTTATCACTTCAGAAGCTAGGGAGAACATCTATACTGTATTGATCAAACTCCCTGAGATACCAATATAGTTCTATGACAATGTTATTCTAGCTAGATTTGGGAAACTAGTAAAGACAGCAATATGCACGTGGTTTACTTTGAGAGGTGGGTATGCACACATTTGCATTGAAGTTTCATTGGATGTCCCAAGTACAAAGTTTGCTTTCATAGGAAACCACAACCAACCCATCATTTACAAAGAATCTGATATATTTTGTAACAAGTATGTAGTCCACGGGTAAAATAGACTCAACTGCTTAAATCAACCTACATCTAATAATAAAGTAGAAGACATGGAAATAAAATCGCGAAATTAACCTAACAGAACAATTGATCAGTGGTACATTTCCACTTATTTGAGACCTATTTAGCTCATCAATGCCTAATTATGTCATATTTTAATTATATTTAGATGATTTGCAGCTGTGAAGCCTAAGGCAGAATGAAAAGATAAATATTTGGAAGATAGGACAAAAACATTGAAAGAAGTGTATACTCCACATTATTGATTGCCTAACAACAAGGGCAGATCACCCAATTGGAACGACCTCACCCAAAGTAACATTTATCAACACTTGAATTAACTGAGGCAGGTTAATGAACTTAAGAAGGAAAGGTGACTCGCTGAACTTAAAGAGGAAAGGCAACTCACCAAACTCAAAGGGTGAACATGTTGAGCATCATTGAAGGCGACAAGACCTGGTAGAAATGTGAAGGCTTAAAGGATGAACAAATGTGGTACTCGTCGATTCACCGAATTTGAAAGGAACACTTATACGAGCTCACCGACTGAGGTTCAAACACTCAAAGTCTAAAGCAAGATAAAGACGAACTAAGAAGAAAATGACGATCCATAAAATAAGCTTGGTGAGCCTGACTAACGTTGCCGAACCAAGTAAATTTTGGGAAACTATATATAGCCACAGGAGAGTGAAAAAGTAGTCTTCCCGGGGGAAGAGTTTCTGGAAGGGAATTTTTAGTTAGTCTTTAGCCGAGAGTGGATGTTGCTTATATTTTCTTATTCTCATATCACCTATGGTTTCCTTCATGATAGGTATAATTTCTGTACACTCTGTGATGGGTGGTTAAAAACCCCAAAGTCTAGGGGTGCAATTATGGGGTTGGGTGTTGATTTTATGTAGTGGGTATTGTGTTATGCTCTATTTTACTGTTGTTCAATCATGGATTCTGGCTAATTGCCATGGGTTAACTTATGGGTTAAGGTTACAAACTTAATCCTACTTTCGCTCTTCGTTTGATGCTAGAAAGAGATTGATGGAGTGGGTAATTAGTTTGATATATGCAATTTAGGTTTCATGTCTGTAGTTTTCTTGAAAAAGAGATTATGAGTCAGATATATTTACCATAATTATGCTTGAAAGAGAGAATAGTGTAAGGTAATGGGTTGTTTAGTTATGCTCATAAATGAGACTGAAAAAGATTATCTGAACAAAAGATTATCTGAACAGATGCCATGAGATCAAAAGAATATTAGTGTTATTGAAGATGACCCAACCTATCTATAAATGTTTAGAACAATTAAGCAACACAATTACCCCTATATGAGATCGATTTCTAATCCCCGCATCCCTATATTACTTGTTACTTATTTAAATTTATGATAACTTAGTTTAATGATGACTCTTGATACCAAAATCCTATTCATAAATTTGGTGGAATCATCCACCTGTAGTTCTTACTACTGCAAATAAATTGATTTAAATTCTAAATTTTTTGATAGAATTCCTTGCACTATATCACTCTTTGTGGGATTTGACCCTGACTTTTAGTTGGGTATTTTCATTGATGATGACTGCTTAGTATTATGGCTTGCTGATTTGCAGGTGTAAAACATGAGAGACCATGGTAATTACAACGATAGTCACTACGGGAAAAATGACAATATGGGTGATTTGAATGTCATGCACATGAACGTCATTCAAATCATGGGAGCCATCCGGTTACATCCTATAACAGGGAGGACAATTTTTCATGTAACTGGGACAATGCTATAGTTGCTCTAGTTTAGAGGAATATTCTGGGGTTTAGCTAGTTAAGACCCCCCATGAACACCTTCAGAATTTTAGGATGTATGTGGACCGTTTGTGTTCAAGAAAATATCACAAGATTCCATAAGGTGGATATTATTTTTATTCTCTTTAATGGGTGAAGCTACAAAATGGTTGGCGGAATTGCCGAATTATTTGATCACTTCTTGGGAGGAGTTGACTAAAGCTTTCTTGGAGAGATTCTTTCCTCCCTCAAAAATGGTAAAGTTTAGGGACCAGATCCAAAACTTCAAAAGATTTAGAGGTGAAACCTCTACATGAGACATAATTGCAGTTCCAGAAATTACTCTTACAATAAGGAACACATGATATTCCAGACCATTTGTTGCTCTAATACTTTTATTGTAGCATTGATTCAATCAATGAAGGTGTGGTTAACCAACTTGCCGAAGGTGGATTGATGTGACAACCATAGGAGGTAAGAATGTTGTTGTTATATAACATGAGCGAAGTCAACCGAGCATGACATACAAGGAAGAATCAAGTGTCTTATTTACAACTGAGCATGAGAAAAGAAAAAATTGTGAAGGACCATGAGCTAGATGAAAACATGGCCATAATGATGACCCAACTTGATTTGTTATCAAACATGTCATAGGAGGTGGATTGCAATCGGTAAATGCGGTTAGAACAAGTAGTGGGCAGTGCCCAGAAGAGGCTAAGTTTGAGGCATTATACAATGAGGAAGTACAATACTTGAGAAACCAAATAGGGGGGGGGGGGTTATCACCCAAATTACCAATGATAAGGTGGTAATTAAGGTTTGAACAAGGAACGAGAGAGCGGTTGGAAATATTAGAGAGGAGGAAATTGGAGAGACCAGGAGGCTAAAAAGATAGGTACATTCCTCCATATGATCATCCAAGACCAAAGAAACCAGTTGGACTGAAAAGGAACCAAACCAAGGAAATTATCACAAGGATATTCCATAAGGTTGAAGTGTCCAACAAGGTGTAAAAGGACTTGAAAAATGACTTCTCTACCTTAACTCAAACATTAACCTCTCATTCGGTGTCTATCAAACAACTGGAGACTCAAATGTGTTAGATCTCCACCAATCTTAAACCAAGGCATACACAAACGTTGCATAGTGACAACATACCAAATCCCAAGAATGATTGTTAAGGAATTGAGAACTATGTCGTGCCACAATGTTAAATAAGGAGCTTCTTGGGAGGCAACTCAAGCTTTACTTTTATTTCATTGGTTTCAATAACGTGTGTTATGAGTACAGGTGGAAAAGAAGTCAAATTGTTAATAGAGGTAAGTTAGGCAATGCCAAAACCACGATGATGATCTGCTGAAGGCATTGTGCAGATTGACCCATAGCCTCTTTTTAAGCTGGAAAAAGTGAAATAGTGTAATGTCAACTTAGGCAATATGAGCTCTAATTGGCGATCCGTCGAACTACACTATGCAAACTCCATTGAATTTTTTGAGTCAGCCTTGAGGTTTGGTATCTTTCAAGCCTCATCAATGAAATTTACCTCTTTCGGTGATTCACGTATTACAGTTGGCTTCATTAGTCGCAATTCATCTAGTGGGTGTGAGTTAAAAAGGCCAAGAGTCTTTTCAAATTCAAAAATAAACCCTTTCACCTCTTTGTGCTTATTTCCCTATTAAACTCCCAACACCCTCATGTTAGTGATTGTGTACCTCATTTCTGTGATTTCAACTGCTCGAAATGTGTTGAATTTCTTGCATCTCGACCCCAATGGTACTTCCCTCATTCTTTTGTGTTGTTCTACTATTTGAGGTTGGTGTTAGATCTCTATATGATCATTTGTGGTGGAATTCATTGCTTTTGATATGGGCTTAATGCCATTTCAAGTAGATTACTGCTTAATTTGTGTGGGTAATGCTAAATAGATCATATCAAACTGTGCCCATGATTTAGATAGTTCATTTTGTGTCCAAAATTGCTAAACTTGCTTATGTTGGTGAAATTTTAGAATTGAACCATTTTATGTGCTGGGTCTTGGTTGAATTTCGTATGAATGGAGTCTAATTAGCCCAGTATTTCTCTAATTGCATGATTTTACCCAATGATAGATGGAGTGACGTCCTTTTTAAGGGTAAATCATCTTTTGGGCAGTACTTTGTGATATTTTGGGGAAGTCTGAGTACCTATAAGTAGAAAAGCATGTGGTTAGATTGTAGAGTTAAATGGGAGTCGGGTATGTGATGAGTGGTAGACTTCCACTCATACAAGGTCTATTTAGCTCAATAGTTAGTTTCCCTAATGTGTAACTTTGTCCTTTTCTAATCAAATATTGATGACAACAATTATGAAGGCAATTGGACAAAGCAAGGACTGAAGCTTGAAAGAATGGCAAAAACTACAAAAAGAAGTACAAAGTGAACATTGTTGATTGCCTAACATGAATAGCGGATCGCCAACTGAGCACGTCCTCGCCCAAATTGACAGTGCATAGCACTTGTGTCTACCAAAGAAGGTCGGCAAACTCCAGTAGAAAAGGTGATGCGCCGAGTTAGAACGACGATCCTGATTCACATCGCCCAAAGTGACAGTGTGCAAGGCAAATATTTAATGCTCTAATGGCGAGCTAAGGTGGTATTCGGTGATTTTCCAAACGTGAAAGGCTGACTCAATTGAGTTTGTCAACTGAGGTTCAAACACCTGAAGCCTAGAGCATCACAAGATGAGCTGAAGAGCGAAAAGTGAGTCGCCAATCAGGTTTGGCGAACCCGACTAACGTCACTGAGTCGGTTACAAAGTGGATTTTAGGAAAAATTTGGGAAAGTATAAATAGCCCAAAGAATACAATTTTTATGGAGTTCGAATACTGAGTTCAAGTTAGAGAGTTTTGAGCTAGAGATTTGAAGAACACTTTACTTTTGAAAGAGCACTTTTTCTAGTTTTCTTTGGCTTTTACAATTTGAAATTTGAATTTGATAAATTGAAGTTAAATCTAAAGTGGGTTTATTCTTCATTGCTTAATTTCAAGTTACCATGGCTAAATTCATGGAAGGTATACTTTATTCATTTTTTTGATGGGTGGCTAAAACCCCAAGAGCTAGGGGTGCTCAAATGGAGTTAGGTGTTAATTTAATGTAGCGGGTGATGTGCGATGCTCTATTTTTTTGTTGTTCATGCATGAATTTGGTCTAATTACCATGGGGTTAACTTATGGGTTAAGGTTGCAAACTTAATTCCTACTTCCGATCTCCAGTTGATGCTTGAAAGAGATTAATTGGATTGGGTATTTAGTTCAATACTAGCAATTTTGGTTTGATGTCTATGGCTTGTTTGAAAGAGAGGTTATGGGTCAGATCTATTTTCCCTATTCTTGAAAGAGAGAGTAGAGTAAGGTAATGGGTTTTTTTAGAAATGGCATATAGCTGAGATCGAAAAGATATTCTATGCATATATGCTTTGAAATTGAAAGATGATTAGCGTCAATGGAGATGACTTAGCATATTCATGAATGTTCATCACAATCAATCTTATGTGACGTCGACTTTCAATCCCTGCATCCCTGGATTACTTGTTAACTCTTGATTTTGTCCGAATTTCAGTTTAATTGCGATAATTGATAACAAAAAGTTTATATTAAGTTGGTGGTACCATCCACCAAATTGTTCTGACTATTACAAATGAGCTAATTTAGAGTAGAAATTTCTTGATAAGGAATTATCTACAATATACCATTCCCTGTGGGATTTGACCCCGATTCTTTGTTAGGTTTTTTACTGACTACGATTGCTCACTCTTTTAACTTGTTTTAGAGGGTGATTTAAGCATTATAAAAAATGGTTCCGCTATCGAGGAGTGGATGTTGAGAATTCTAATTGAGAAATTAGATTTTAATTTGGTTTATTTGTAATAGATTTTTTGTTTGGTGTTGTTGTTGACAGATTTGCAGGTTGACAAAATAAGTGACCATGGGAGTGCAAATGACAGTCACTATGGTCAAAATGACAACATAGGTGATCTTAAAGACATTACCATTAATATAATTCAAACCACGGGAGCAATCTGAATAGCTCCTACAATCGGGAGGACGGTGTTTCACATCTTCGGAACTATGATACAACTGCTCCAAATGAAAGGAATTTTTGGGGGTCCAGCTCATGAGGATCCCCATGAGCACTTAGGAATTTCAAGGATGTGTGTGGACCTTTTGTTTTAAGAATATCTCCCAAGAATCCATAAGGTTGAGGTTATTCCATTTCTCTATAATGGGGAGAGGCTACAAGATGATTGGCAGAGTTTCCAAATGATTCTATTACTTCGTGGGATGAGCTAACTCATGTATTCTTGTAAAGATTCTTTACCCCTTCGAAGATGGTTAAACTTCGTCTCCGAATCCAAAATTTCAAAAGTGTTGGAGGTGAGCCTTTGCATGAAACATTGCTGAGGTTTAAGAAGTTACTCTTGCAATGTTAAACGCATGGAGTTCCTATCAAGTTGTTGCTACAATACTTTTATTGCAGCCTTGATCCAGTCAAAAAAGGTGTGGTTGATCAATTAGTCCATGGTGGATTGATGAGACAACCGTATGATGTAGCTACTTTCTTGCTACATGATATCACTAAGGTTAACTGAGCATGGCACACTAGAGAGGACCAAATGCTTCTTCTACAAGTGGGTTTGAGCAAAGAACAAATCGAGAAGGACCATGAAAGGGATGAAAACATGGTCAAAATGATGACCAAAATCTAATTTATTAGCTAAACATGTCATGGGAGGTGGAACCAGGTCAGTGAATACGGTTGGAAACAATAGTGGGAAGTGCCCAAATGATGCCAATTTTGAGGCATTATACAATGAAGAAGTTCAATACTTGGAAATCAAGTTAGGGGGGGTCCTCACAATAATTATCAACAAACAAGGTGGGAACAAAGGTTTGAACAATGATAGAGATAGTTGTTGGAAAGACTGGTGGGGTGGAAATTGGAGAGATAGGGAGATGGACAAAGATAGATATGTGCCTCTCCATAATCGTCCACGCCCACAAGAGCCAGCTAGGATAGAAAGAAGCCGAGCGGAAGATATGTTTGTAACGATCTACAACAAGGTTTAAGGGTCTGATAAGGTGTTGAAGGATTTGAAAAATGACTTCTCCACTTTATCTCATACAGTAACTTCACACTCAGTTTCTATCAAGCAATTGGAGACCCAACTGGATCAAATTGCCACTCATCTAAATCCATGATAAAAGGGAACTTTTCCAAGTGACACCATCTCAAACCCAGTAATGATTGTTGAGTTTGAGCAATATACAGTGTCATGACATTAAACAAGGCACTTCTTGGAGGTAACCCAAGTCTTATTTTTTTGTTTTTACTGCTTTCAAATAATGTGTGTTGTGAGTACAGGTTAAGAAGAGGTTGGAAGATTGAAAATGAAAGCATAGGAGATGCAAAACCCAAGCGGTGATCTGCTGAAGGCATTAGGCGGACTAAGTCTTTCCACCTTTTGAGATTGAAAGGATGGAAAAGTGCACTGTTAAGATAGGCAATCATAACTCCAAAAGGAGATTTGCCGAAATGCATTAAGCGAACTCTATCAGGTCCGCATAATCAACCTTTAGGTTTTGTGCTTGTTCAAGCATGTTCAGCAAGCTTAAGCACTAATTGGTGATTCTCTGAACACGTTTGGAGACGTTAGTCGTGATCACCAAATGAGCCTGATATAAAAAGGCCAAGGGTCATTTCAAATTCAAAAATCAATACCTTTGAAATTTGAGAGTTTTTCAATTCATTTTTGTGGCTTCGTACATTTTGAGTGTTTGTGAGCCTCATGTGAGTGTCTTGAAGGTGTTAGGAGTGCATTCACTTGGAGTTCATGTTAACCCAACCCTGATCCCTCATTTTTAGCTTTGAGTTTGGTGTTTCAAAATCTTGTTGTTGTTTTTTAGTTTAGAAGGCACATAAGATGTGGGATTGAGCCCCTTAATTGAGATTAAGTGCCTTATATTCATGGGATGCATTGTAATATTGAAATTGAACTATGCCCATATGATTTTAATTGTGAATGCTTATACAAATGATGAATCATGCTTGTGTTGGTTAAATTGCTGAATTGGATTGTTTATTTTGCTGGGTCTGTGCCTAATTTTATGTGAGTGAAGTTTGAGTATCTTAGTGTTAACCCAATTACATGATTTTTCTCAATCATAAAGGGTGACTATTTTCTTAAGGGAAAATCGTCAATTAGTGTAATGCTTAGTGATAAATGTGGGAAATCTAAATACCAATGGGTAGAAAACATCTAGGTGAATCGTAATGTTGGGGGGAAACTAGTATTTGTTGAGTGTGTTGGTTTATCTGTGAAAATTTGGCACTGGCTGAAACTTTATTTTCGGTGAGCTTGTCTTAGCTCGCTACAGAAATTAAATGAATCGCCTAGTAAGACCTAGCTCGCCTTCTTTAGCATGGGCATGGCCCTGGGTATTGTTCCATTTGTTGGGTTTGTCTTAGTCCGCCAAACCCACTTGGCGAATCATCGAGCGAGAGAGGACATCATCCTTGATGCATATTACTTTCCTTTTTGAACTGTCATTTTTGGTGTACTTGTCTTACCATACAAAAACCAACTTAGCGAATCGCCGAGTCGGCATTGATTTCACCTTTTATGATTGAACCCTAATAAATTTGACATTGTCCAATTCGGCGAGCTCACCGGAGTTCACCAATTCTATTTGGCAATTCACCTTCCCGTTAGGTGAGTCTCACGAGTTTTTTTTAAAAATGTGTTTCAATTCATGTTCGAATTCAACTAACCTTCACAAATCATCTATTTGAATGTGTGCTTTGCAGGTAATGGAAAGAACCAAATGTAAACAAGTTGATTCATCTAATAATAAATAAGAGAGAGAGTTCTCTCCTCCTCCTCGTCCTTCGAATAAGAAAAAAATTCTCATTGAATGAGCCTTTTGGGGCTTCTGAGACACATAATTCAAATCCTCAAACCCCTACCATTAAGGGTAAGAAAGTAAGGAAGCACATAGCTACGAAGAATGTGAATATCTTGTCAAAATAGGTGTCACCCCACAAGATCAAAATCTTGTTTCTCACATTCTCCCAATTATAGCTCCAAGGGTTTTGAATAGGCTCAAGGCATAAGGGTAACAAACCTATTTGGAGGAGCACTGACTCTCGACTGACAGAGTCATGAGAGAGTATCCAGCAATATGGGTGGCAATAAGATACCAAAAGCTGGAGCAGTTCACAAAGGCTAAGCAACCGTAAGTACCAAAGTAGGTACAAGAGTTTTGTGATGCCTACGACAAAACATTGTCGGAAAACAATAAGAGAACATTTTTCAAGCCACTCGATGAAGTTGAAGTGTGAGTTAAAATGGTTCAGTGTCATGCCACTGAAATTAACACCGTACTGTGCACCCCATAAAATCTGACTGATGAATACAAGACCCGAATGATAAAGACATTGGATACATTGAACGGGTTGTTCGTCTGTCCAATATTAGGTGAGTCTACACTTTCTTAGATGGCTGAAGGTGCTAAGATCGAAAAGAAGGACATGAAATTCATAGCAAGATATTGGTTCGGGTTTGTCAGTAGCAATGCCAGGCCGTCCTAGAACGAATCCACACTCCATCTTCCAAATAGGGTGTTAGTAGGTTCTATTATTAAGAGGGAGAAGATAAATGTTGGGGGAATAACTGTGGAAGAGATATTACCCTAGGCCAGACAAGAACATACATTTCTTCCCTTCCCGGTGCTCATCACTCAGTTATGCGAGAGAGTCGGAGTTCCCTTTCGAGGGAAAACTAATGTCAGGATTACACTAATCTTCTATAGTGACATTTGGAGGAACGAGGCCAAGTATTTGAGAGATGATAAGGCAGGAAGCAGCCACCACCAGGATCCACTCTAATGGTTGACCCGACTACTCTACAACATGAGAGCAGCACACCTAGTCCTTCTGTGGAGCAGGCAGGTATTTCAGCCTATTTCTCAGTTGCTGGCTCTTCTGTTTCTGCACATGTACAACTTGTTGCTGCTGCCACTATTATTTTGAGGCCCCCCCCCCTTTTCATGTTTCCCGTATCCTTTTGACCCAAGCATTAATATATAAAATGGGCATCCTTGTCCAGTTAGCAGATGTGAGAGTTGCCCAGGATGAGAAGGACTTTCCCATGCTGATTGACCAGGCCATTCAGAAGGCTTTGCCCCCTTTGACTGAACGGGTGCTCAAGTGTGAGGGGATGAAAGAGCTCCACACTCTGAGGCTGGATGATCTAATAGTGAGGATTGAGGCTCAAGAGAAGGCCGATGGTATTTCTAGTGCTTTACACACCCTGAGGGTTGAGGTGGCTACTTTAAGGGTAGAGGTGGTCCAGATAGAGTAAATAGACATCTCTACACTTTGGGGTGAGGTTCCCCTTCTAGATACGAATGAGATGCCTAGTGTTGTGCATTCCTCTACTGTGCCCGAGGTTGTTGTGGATAAGAGTGATAGATTCGAGGAGGAGTTGGCAGAGGAGAATGATGAAGAGGAGTTGAGAGCTAAAGAGCACGGGATTGCTGAGACACTGAATGAGTTGTATGAGACCATAAAGGTCATTCTTCGGGCTACACTATAGAGATATCTTACCTCTTTTTGCTAAGATAGTCATTGATGCCCCTGTTGAGCCTCACATGCCACCTCCAATGATCCTATTGTTGGGCATCGATTCCCCTCTTGAGGCTTCACCTCCCAAGACTCCAGATGAGAGTACAACACAAGCATACCCTTTCAAGGGGACCCTTTCTCTTAACCTCCTAGTACTTTTATTTATTTTGCATTGAGGACACTGCATTCTATTTTTTATGGGGTAAGGGCCTTCATGCCAATAGTCCCCTTTTTGTTGTATTTTTTTAATTTGTATTTTGAACAATTATAGTTCAATGTTTATATTAGAGTACTTTTTTGGGAAATTGTGTGTTTCTTTACTTCTATCTCCTTCTCCATTAATTTTGTAACCGCTAATGAGTTCAAATCGTGAAATGCTTGAAGTTTTCATTGATAACAATTTGAGAATCAATTTTGTTCAATATCGATGTTTTGAATCGTACTCATTATGAGCATGATGTGTAGTGTTGGTGTTGTGAGAATGAAATCGATATGGTTACACTTTTGAGTGATATCTTTGAATCTTTTGTTGACTAGCTACGTTTTGATGTGAGCCTTCGAATTAACATCACACGTACGCTTTTGATCTTTTAGGGATGTGCTAAATGAGTGTATTTTTAAGTGCCATGTGTAGTGAAGTTTTACTTGAAAGCATGCATGTGGAGTCCTAGAATTTTCCTTGTTAGTCCAATTGTGTGAATCTTGGTGAATGTGAGACATGATCTTAGGCGAAAATATAATCATTGAACCAAATTGTCCATAAAGCCTTTTGTGACTACCTTGTGAGGGTGTGAATCCATGTGGGCACCAATGAAGCCTAACTTATTTGTTGAAAACCAATAGAAGCCTCTTGAGCCAAATTACCCCTACATTCTCACCTGAAAAAAATCTTTTTGAAGCATTGCAGTGATTGAATAGGCAACTTAGGTCAAAAGCCTAAGTTGGGGGTGTGGAAAGGAAGGATGAATGAAAGTCGAGTGAAGGGCAAAAGGAAGAATAAATGAGGCTCAAATCTGAATGTTTTGCAAAAAGAAGGAACCCCTCCTTATAAAAAATTTGTGTATATATCATCAATTTGATGGAAATAGCTTGGAAAAATGAAAATGAACAATATAAGTGAATTAAATAAAGGGGAGTTCCAAATAAATTGAGTGGAGAGTCAAGATTTGAGTTCTCAAATGAAAAAGAAGAAAAAGAACTTGAGAAGAGGTGATGATGATTGCAACAATGCTTTGAAAAGGTATAAGTCATCAATCCAAATTGACCATACCTTAACCCTCAGCCCCATTACAAGCCTAAAAGACCCTTGAGATCTTACATGAACTAGGTTGTTTGATGATTAGAAAAAATGGGAAAACCTATGGGACAAAGCTTGCATGTGTTTCTCTTTTGAGACAGTGAGAGTTGCATTGATTCCTATTACCTTTGTTTATTTTCTTTGTGAGATCATAGAATCATTCTTGATATGAGGGCACTTGAATGCATTTGTTGAAACATGTTCTTGCATTAGACAAGAAGCTAAAGTGAGCTTGAGCTTGTGTTGAGAATAGCTAGTCATCATTTGAAGCTTTTTGATCATGATTTAAGGTAACATGATGTTGAAGAGTAATCTTTCTATGGCGCTTGCATGCTAGCTCTCATTTAGTACTATTGTGGACACCCTCATTGATCTTATTGTGTTCTTGATTTACTTGAGGACAATCAAAAGTTTAAGTTTAGGTGTTGATGAGTGATAGATTTGCACTCATTTAAGGTCTATTTAGCTTAATAATTATTGTCTTCAATGCTTAACTTTGTCCTTTTCTAATCAAATATTGATGATTTGCAGCCATGAAGGCAATTGGACAAGGAAAGGACTGATGTTTGAAAGAACGGTCAAAAATACAAAAAGAAGTGCAAAGTGAACATTGTTTATCACCTAACACGAAGGGTGGATCGCCAACTGAGCACGTCCTCGTCCAAATTGACAGTGCATAGCACTTGTGTTTACCAAATATGGTCGATAAACTCTAGTACAAAAGGCGATTCATCTAGTTAGAACGATGATCCTGATGCACACCGCCCACAGTGTTCGAACGGCAAACTAAGGTGGTATTCGGCGATTCACCGAATGTGAAAGGCTGACTCAATCGAGTTTGCCAACTTAGGTTCAAACACCTGAAGCCTAAAGCATCACAGGGCGAGCTGAGGAGCAAAGGGCGAGTCGCCGATCAGGTTTGGTGAACTCGACTAACATCGCTGAGTCATTTACGAAGTTGATTTGGGAAAGTATAAATAGCTCAAAATATATAATTTTTATAAAGTTCAAGTTAGTGAGTTTTGAGTTAGAGTGTTGAAGAACACTTTACTTTTGAAAAAATACTTTTTCTAGTTTTATTGGGATTTTATAATTTGAATCTTGAATTTGTAAATTGAAGTTACATCCAAATTGGGTTTACTCTTAATTGCTTGATTTCAAGTTACCCATGGCTTCTTTCATGAAAGGTATACTTTCTTTTCTTTTTGTGATGGGTGGCTAAAACCCTTATATATTGGGATGCTCAAATGGGGTTGGGTGTTGATTTAATTTGGTGGGTAATGTGCTATGCTCTTTTTTGTTGTTGTTCATGCATGGATTTGGTCTAATTACCATGGGTTTAACTTATAGGTTAAGGTTGAAAATTTAATTTCTACTTCTGATCTCCGGCTGATTCTCGAAAGAGATAAATTAGAGTGGGTAGGTAGTTCAATACTAGCAATTTAGATTTGATGTATATGGCTTGCTTGAAAGAGAGGTTATGGGTTGGATCTATTTTCCCTATTCTGGAAAGGAGAGTAGAGTAAGCTAATGGGTTGTTTAGAAATGGCAAATAGATGAGACCGAAAGGAGATTCTATGCATAGATGCTTTGAGATTGAAAGATGATTAGCGTCAATGACGATGACTTAGCCTATTCATGAATGTTCATCACTATAGAGTAACAAAATCACCCCTATTTGACGCTGACTTCCATTCCCCGCACCCCTAGATTGCTTGTTTACTCTTGATGTTCGAATTTTAGTTTAATTGCAATAATTAATAACAAAAGCTTTATATTAAGTTGGTGGTACAATCCACCCAATTGTTCTTGCTAATACATATGAGCTAATTTAAATTCCAAATTTCTAGATAAGAAATTCTCTACGATATACCATTTCCTATGGGATTCGATCCTGACTCTTCGTTAGATATTTTAGTGACTATGATCGCTCACTCTTTTAATTGATTTTGGAGGGTGATTTGGGTGTTATCAGTAAGCTTGCCTATTGTGGTTGAATTTGTAAAAATAGGCATTGAGCTAAACACTACCTATTCGGTGGGCTTGTCTTAGCTCGCCAGGTCAATTAGGTGAATCATCGAGTAAGTCTCAGCTCGCCTTTCTTGGTTTAATATGTGACTTGGTTATTGTCCCATTCGGCGGACTTCTCTTCCGAAACCTCCTCAGCATATCGCCAAGTAGGAGTGAACATCATCCTTTGTGCCTATTCTTTTTAATTTGCATTGTCACTTTCAGTAGGCTTGTCTTAGCTCGCCGAAACCAATTCGGTGTATCACCGAGTTGGAGATGACTCCACATATTTTACCTGAGTTCAGTATAATTATGCACTATCAGCTTCGGCGAGCTCACATGAGTTCACCTAACCTATTAGATGGATCACCTTCCAAGTAGGCAAACTTGAGAACAAAATTTTGAAATGTATTTCTTTTGGGTTTGATTTCAATTAACCTTCACCGAATTTGTGCTTGAATGCTTCTGTTGTGTAGGAAATGGCCGGAACAAAAGGGAAAAGAGTTGTTACCTCCAAAAATGAGTCAGACACAGAATCTCCTCCTCTTCCTCCATTGAAAAGGAGTAAAAAAAATTCTATTAATCAACTATTTGAGGCTCTAATCAAACTAAAAACTATTGTGCACTCTTCTACGCGTGTGAGTGAGCACCCGAAAAAGGTGTCTGTGAGGAAAAGACTGAACATCAAGTCCAAGTTGGTTCAATCTCTTCAAACCCAAGAATCTACATCACGTGTTCTCTCGATCATTGCTCCAAGGTATTTAAACATGCTTAAGGCTACTAGGGAACAAATGATTCTAGATGAGTGAACTCTCTATGGATGAATTCATGAGTGACTACCTAGCCATCTGGGATACTATCCAGTTTCATAGGTTCAAGGGGTTTACTAAGCCTCGACTTCTATATGTTCCAGCATGGGTCCGAGAGTTTTACACGACCAATGCATAAGCCCTGCTGAATAAGAGAAAGGGCACAGTTTCAATGCCCTTGGATGAATTTAAAGTATGTGGCAAAATTGTACAATGCCACGCAGGTGCAATCAACACTACCCTAGGTACTCCATAAAATCTGGCCGACATGTTTAAGATACATATGCATCATAATCTCGACATTCTCAAAGGTTGGTTAGCACTATTTATCTGCTATACTTCTCCTCTATGGATGGATGGCGGTGAGAAAATAGAGACAAAGGATATGAATGTTGGTGCCCAATACAAGTTTAATTTTATAAGCGACAATATAATGCATTCACAAAATGAATCCATCCTCCGACACCAAAAGGATGTTTTAGATGGTACGATAATTTATACGGAGAAGATAAATGTGGGCTCGATTATTTTAGATGAGATATTGATAAGGTATAGACAAGATCATACATGTCTTCCTTTCCTAGTAGTGATTACACGTCAGTGTGAAGATGCAAATATTCCTTTTTGGGAGATAACTGATGTGAGGATCAGCCCAACCTCCTCCTGTGACATCCAGAGGATTGAGGATGACTATTCACAGGATGATGCAGATCAGAGGAAGCCGCCACTACCAGATACTATTGTAACGACTCGGGAAATGATAGGTTAAGCAAGAGCCTATGACTTTGTGTTGACTTTATAATGAGGTTCTATGAGGGGTTTTTTATGTAATTTCATTTTAATTGTGTTACATCCGACAATTTAAAATGAATATGAAGAAGCTTGAAATTGGAAGTAGTCACTTTTGGAAAAAG
>JAJOOO010036426.1:0-10926 GCA_029582685.1 Solanum piurae
AATCAACAAGAAAAGAATTATCAACATAGATTTAGTGTGATACTATCTAATAGTCTAGTGTCGATTGGTGCGAAGTAATAACTAAGCCAAACATCGATGTGATGTCTAATATGAGGTAAAGGTAAGGGTTAATAAATTATACACACGTAGTTGGACCAAGGTGTGGAGTGAAATTCTCTAGATGCTGGACCAAGGATTTAGAGATACCTAACTAATCACTTTGCATGTAGTACACTAAGAAAGGATTGCTATTACTAAGATTACTACGTTATGAGCTTGTGGAGAACACGTATACCCTATTTAATTCTCTCATCTTGATAACAACCAAAATTGACTTTTGTTTACTGATTACTTACTGAATTCTTACAAGTTGTTTCACAAATTCCCCCCTTTAATTACTTGTTTCTGGAAGAAATTTGACTAAATGAATATGATTGTTGGTTAAAGTTATGTCTAAACCATTTTCCTCGTGAGATCGACCCCAACCTACAATTTGGGTTCTTTACTTGATTACGATCACTTATGCTTCTTTAGGGAGGTGTAATCTGAGCGTATCAGATGTCCAGGGCCATTCGTCTAATCGTCGACGACACTCGACGAGCTCAGACTAGTCTGCCGTAATTAACAGTGTGTTTCAAGGGTTAGGGGGGCTGAAAGGGCGATCAAAGGGAACATTCGGCGAGCTAAGTCTTCTCACCGAAATTTACCGACTCAAACTCAGCAAAATCACAAAATTAAAGGCGATCAAGGGGGACGTTAGTGAACCGCAGAACCGTTCGGTGAGCTCGACCCAGCTCTCCGAATTGCCCAACGTGCCAAATTTCAACCCCGTTTCCCAAATTCAAGCCCACAGCCCATGAAATCAAAATCAAACCGCACACTTATGCAATTAAGCCCAGGCCTAACTGACCCATTCCTCCGGGGTACTCAGACTTCCCCCGATTTGGCCAAAATTGGCCATTTGATGACTTATGACCTGAGGAATGACGTCAAATGCTCCATCATTGGGCAAAGTACGTCATTTAGTACAATTGGGGTTACTAAGACTTCACCCAACTAGAACCAACATAAATTAACCGCAACCCAACAATTTATGATCAATTTTAATAGACGAAACTCGGGAAATCAACATTTCAAGCAAATGGGCAAAATTTCGAAACTAAAACAGGCAAACTAACACATCAACTACAATTTCAACACAGGCCCAGCACACAACAACATAATATTACCAAGCGCATTTGAGTTCAACCACTAATCAAGAGTTCGGGGTTCAGAAAACCAACCTTTAATGTCGAATGAGGAATTTAAAATGCTAGGTGGCAATGTAATCCAAATTCGAGCATGAGATCAAGAACAAAAAGCAATAAAAATGGCAAGTATGAAAATCTAGAGTTTGGGTGAGAGAATAGGAGGTTTGAAATAGGAGAATGCAAAAGATTTTGAAAGTTTAAACCGTTTGGCCTTTTAAACCCTTTCAGTTCGCGGCCCTTTTGGCGATATTAGTCGACCACGTCGAACCACTCGGCGATTCGCCGAGTGGTGACTTACCTCGCCGAGTTTTATAGGACATTTAGTCAACGAAGGGTCCAAACGGCGGACAAAATAGGGCTCACCAACCTGTTCGATGAGTCATTGATTCATCCATTGGCCCACCGAGTTTTACATACTCTCACCTGCTATTTTTGTGAGTCCAACGGTGGTCCAAGTCGGGCTCGCCGACCTCTTCGGTGAGTCGCCAACTGGACTCTTGGCTCGCCAACCTGCATTTCTCAAACACATTCCACTTTTCAACCTGCACAATCAACACCCGTTATTCAAAACCAAACATAAAGTATCAAAAACTTGGGTTGCCTCCCAAGAAGCGCCTTAGTTAACGTCGTGGCATGACACAAGTACCCATTCAAGCTTCATTTTTGGGGTTTTCTATAGTGTCACTAGGCAACCCCCCATGTTGTCTTAGGTTCTAATGCGACAAAATCTGACCCACTTGGGTCTCCAGCTACTTGATAGCAATAGAATGAGAGGTCACCATTTGATGGAGAGTCGAGACATCTTTTTTTATTTCTTTCCACGCTTCGTTTGACTCTTTGACTATGTTGAGAATGCGTGAGAGTATATTATATGTCCAACTACCCTTAGAGTCCTTGGATTTTTAATGCTCATGGTGAGGAACATACATATTCTTCTCCCCCTCTCTATTCCATCCTTTGTGCCTCCCAGCCTTGAGGATTTTGCATGATAATTTCCTCTTTGATTGGCTAGGAAGTTTACTTCATTATTGTATAGCGCTTCCAATTCCATGATATTTTTGGTCGAGGTCTCCAGCTGGGTCATCAGTTTGGCCATGTTTTGGTCTCTCTCTTGATCTTTTATGACCAGTTCTTTTGTAATTTTCAAGAGAGAGGAGAAAGTTGGTTTTTGTGAGTAGTCCATGCTCTATTTCTCTTGGTAATGCAACCAAGGAATTGGGACGCTATTGCGTATGGCTATCGCATTATTCCACCCGGAGAAAGTTGGTCAACCACGCCTCTGTTTACCAAATCAAGACCTCTATAGAAATATTCTTGCAGCACCTTATCTGAAAGTCCATGAGTAGGGAACTCAAGCACTAACTTCTTAAACCTCATCCAAGTCTCATGTATTTGCTCGCCCTCCAATCGCTTGAAACTTTGGATACTATCTCTCAGTATCATCATCTGCAATAGAGGAAAGAATATCACTTGGAGCATTGTGATCAGCTCTATCCAAGAAGTGATAGAATCTCTTGGCAACTCCACCAACCACTTGATTGTTTCTCCCATCAGAGAAAATGGGAACAACCTCAACTGGACCAATTCTTGCGATATGTTCTTAAATGAGAACGGTCCACAGATATCGACAAAATTCCTGATATGCTCATGGGGATCCTCATGAGCTAGCCCTCCAAACAATCCCTTCAGTTGAAAGAGCTGAAGCATTGTGCTTGTGATGTGGAAATCAATGTTTCCTTCAGCTAGAGGCAAACGAATGGCCCCAACACCACCCATTTGTACTTGGTAATTGATGTTCGGGTCATTGAGGTTCCCGACATCATCTTGGTGGCCCACTTGGCTACCATTACTTCCATTAACTCTCATTTCCTCCTCTATTTTAACAAGCAACACAAAAACCAAAAATAAAAGTAAGTAGATTCAACTATAACTAACAAGAACACAATTCAACTTCACCAAAAGAATTTCAAACAACACCACTCCCCGGCAGCGGCACCATTTTGATTAATAACATTTCAAAAACACTTCTTCCAATTCTAAGTGTCAATGATCGTAAATCAGTATAAAACCCAACTAAATGAGTTGGGGTCTAATCCCACAAGGACCGGTACGTGTTTAAAATTCAATTAAAAAGCATGAATGCGGTCTAATCAGCCATAGGAATAAACATTATCGAAAAAGACATTACACAAATTAAAGGGGTGATACGAATGTCAAATGGGGGGATTTGGTTGTAATTATCAACTACAAACAGTCACAAAAACTATGAAATAACAAGAGGGAGAAAGATTATCGGGATATGATCGATTATAGACAAATATAAACATATGGGTAATTGCAACTACTAGTAAATAGCTAAATATCAGTGAGTAGGTTAGTCTATAAGGGAGATAGTTTTATCTCGAACAACTACCCCGAATCAGGTGATTTCTTTCAAACATCAACAAGCATGACAATGAATAATAGCCCACACCTTAACCCATTCACTCTCTCGAGCTAAATATGTGGGATTGAGTTTAGGATTCACTCTCTCGAGCTGAACCCGGGTCAAATCAATACCCACAAACCATTAATCAATAATCTTAGTTATAAAACCTCTCTCTCGAGCAAGCTAAGAACACAAGTATAGAACTGCATTTGCAACTACAATTCTTAAATTAAACCACAATTAATGATTAAAACCACTTTTAAATAGCATTTAATTTAGCAATTAGCAATACCCATAAACTATTTTAGCCCATAATCAAATGATCACACCCCAAGAATCAGGGTTTTAGCTAAACATCATAAAAAGAAAAAACTATTACCGAATCGGTTATCCATCAGCTAGGTAAGAGTGATTTCGTCTTTACAATGCTCCAATTTGATGAATCTTAAAGACCCACTTCCAAATTCTCAAAAGTAAATTTTTTCAATCCTTCAAAGCTAAGGAAAAACTATGGAGAAAAGTCTTCTCAAAAACCCTCAAATTTTTCCCAGATGTCAAAAAGATGATAAAAGTTCATAAAGTATACTTAGCTAAATGTTCAAAATATAACTTATAGTCGCTGAAAATAAGCTATGAAAGTCCCTTTTGTGAAGTAAGTCGGGCTCACCGAACCACTCGGTGATCCACCCTTTGACCTCTTCCATCGCCTTGTCACCTTGCATTCAACATCCTCAAGCCCTGTAACTTTGGGTGATCAATCTTTGCTTCGCGGAACTGCTCGGCGATTCACCGACTACTCCTTTTAATCGCTAATTTGGTTTCTTTCTTCGGGGCTTGGAACACTAGAACTTTACGCGGTGAGATGAGCCACTAGGCGACACACCGAGTGCTCTTGGCGATCCTCAGGCTCGCCCTTCTTCATTTCTTTAGCTTGTTTTGTTCTTTTTTGCCTGTTAGTGTCCTTGCTTGTTCCTCAATCGATATACCAGAAAATCAAGGGTTTAACATTAGTTTATGGCACATACTAAGCATTTGAGGACACTAAATCTATAAAAAAAAAACAAAGCCCTAAATGAGTCCAAATCCAGGACTCATCACGTACTACCTATACACTTACAACTTGTAACACCCGATATTTAAAAAGACCAAATAGCAGCTTTCCAGATATTTTAGGTGCCAAACCACGTCGGCCACCCACGGCCCGTAGAATGGACCACAGACCATAGGTGTGGTCTGTGGTTGGCTTGCTTGAGAGAGGTCTGAGGGTCCAGAACCACAGCCTAACCAACGAACCGTTGGTCAGACCAAGGTCCGTAGTTAGAGGCTCGTGGTTCGAAACCCCAAAAGTCAGGTTTATGACCACCATCGACGGCCGTGTAGGACGGTTTGTCGGCCTGACCATGGTCCGTCAGTGGGGTCTCGTGGGTCACAATTAGTAGTTGAGTTTCAGGGGAAGTTGGGTCTTTTCCTAATTAATTAGTTCCTATACTACGTCATTTTTCCTATTTTTAGTACCCCTATATAAGCTTTTTCAACCCCGAAATTAACCCATTTAATTTATTCTTCCAATTTCACAAAAGAAAACCAAATTTCTCTCAAAATATTCTCTCTCTAGAAACTTGAAGAAAAAGAAGAAGGATTCATCTAGGGTTTCAAGCTAAGGTTCCAATTCCTCCATTGAAGGCTAGCAATTGGAGTCAAGGTATGATAGTTTTCATCCATGGAGTTCCCCAAATTCCTCTATTTCAAAAGGTAGAATTCCCCAATTGAGTTAGGGTTTTCTTAAATTATCACAGGTTCTCTTCAATGTTGATTTTAATGATTGAATTATGATCTCTTATGCATGAATTGATGAAGTATGATGATTTTATGATGATTTACCCATGAACCCATGTAATCCCTATATTTCCAAGTTATGAATCATATGATGTGTGATTTTGATCTCCAAGAAAGTGTTTTATGAAATTAGGCATGTATTGCAAGCCTTACATGTATTTATGATGTAATCCATATCTAACCCATGTTTTCTAAGAGATTATGATTGAAAGTGGGTTTTGACCTCAAGAGGTGAATTATGGACTTATGCATTATTTTATGAAATCTATCCAAATGTTTTAAGGGTGCTTTGAGAGTAAAGTACTAATGATGATGGTGTTGTGTTGTTGAAAGGATACTCTCATAAACACATAACTAGCATGATGTGAAAGGCTTTTCTCACATTGAAATGATTCTTAGGTTGAAAGGTTGTCTCACCTAATTGAATCAAAGATAAGGAGCTATCCTAATGAAACTATCTTGGATTGGTTTTCCAAGGGCACCTTTCCATGATTAATATAGTCGAGTAAGAAATGACTATTCTGTGGGAATTTATGCTTAACACCGAGTGGATATTGATAGTGAGATGGAAGCTCTCCCGTAGTAGAGGTCGGGTTTCTAAAGCAATCTCATGAGATGGAATCTCTCCCGTTAGTAGAGGTCGAGTTTCTAGTAACAATCTATTTATCCCTTAACAATGTGCCCTGTTAGGTTGATTAGCTAGTGGATCCACTTAAGCTAGAAGTTCAAGGTTCTACCTTCGGCAAGTAGAACAACCCTTTTCGGTGTGGGAGACACCGTGTGATCATGTTATAGCTCACATGATCTCTATGTCGATTAAGGCTAATACCCCACAAGTAAGACTGAACTAAAGTTACTTCAAGAAGTATCACATATGAGTTCAAAACTTTTAAAGAAGAAGTTAACTTGCATTGGCCATGATTTTATGACTTATATTTTATAACTCTCTTATATCATGTTTGTCTTGGTCAATTGCATGCCATGAAATGAAATGTCCCTTTTAGCATAATTTAAATGTTTTATGCATGGCTATCATACTTGGTACATTGTTTTGTACTAACACATACTCTTGCCTACATTTTTCCCAAATGTAGGGTCTGATATTCAGGGTGCTCAGTTTCGTGGCTAGTTAGTAATTTGATTGATTCCCAAGATTTGGTGAGTCCTCATGCATCGAGGACGGACTTGTATTATTTAGTTTCTTTCATATATTTCTCTTTTGGACATGATGTATGGGCTGGGCCCAATTTCATTCTATTGTATTTGATGGCTATGATGAGACAAGAGTTTAGACTTCCGCTTTTCATTTTATAAAATGTTTTGGACTTGGACTATTGTTTTACTCTTATTTTTCTATTTCTTATGTTATGAGAGCTAAGTGGCTTGCATGGAGTCCTTCGGGGTTCTATACGCTATGTTACATCTAGGGGGTACCCCTGGGTCGTAACAAACTTGGTAATCAGAGCACATAGTATAGATTGGTCCTAGGATGTCTCATAAACCACGTCTAGTAGAGTCTTGTTCATGAGTGTGAAGCACGCCGCATTTATAAATGAGATACTACAAGATGATTAGGAAACTCTACTTCTTTCATTACTCCTTAGTCGTGTGATAGAGTTTAACTCTATAAGGTCTCTCTCCTAATACTTATCCTATGTTCTTCAGGATATGGCTTCTCGAAGGGCTTATACTTGAAGGAATGTGAGGGAGAATGCGGAACAAGAAGCTCCTCCCCAAGCTCCTCAAGTTCTGATCGATCCTTTGGCTGAGAAAGTATCCAATGCGGATTTTAGGGCTGCTTTTCAAGTGTTAGCTCAAGCGATTACGGCCCAAGCCAATAGAGAGGTTGTGGTTCCCATAAGCTCAAATATGAATTCGGCGGCTTCAAGAGTGAGGGATTTCACAAGGATGAATCCTCTGGAGTTTCATGGTTCCAAAATTGAGGAAGATCCTCAAGAGTTTATTGATGAGGTCTATAAGGTGTTGATGATCATAGGAGTAATGCCGGTGGAAAAGGCGGAGTTGGACGCTTGTCAATTGAAAGGTGTGGCTTAGATATGGTATAACCAATGGAAAGAAGGGAGATCAGAAGATGTGGGTCCTCTCCATTGGGAGAAGTTTAAGGTTGCGTTTCTTTATAGGTTCTTTCCCCTTGATATGTGGGAAGCCAAGGTGCTTGAGTTCATTAACCTTCGAAAAGGGAGTATGAGTGTGAGGGAATATGCTCTAAAGTTCACTCAATTGTCCAAATATGCTCCAATAATGGTTGCGGATTCAAGAGCTAAGAGGAGTAAGTTTGTGTCCGGTGTGTCCGAAATAGTGGTTAAAGAGTGCCGAACCACAATACTAATTCATGATATGGACATCTCTCATCTTATGGTGCATTCCCAACAAATTGAGGAGGAGAAACTCAAGGAAAATTCTAGAGGCAAAAGGGCTAAGACCGATGATGCTAATTTTTCTAACACAAGGTGTGATGGACAAGGTCGTCATAGATTCCGACAAAGTTTTTCCCGTCAAGGTTACTCTAATGATCCTCCTAAGTTCAACCAAGATAAGGTGTCTAACCCTAAGCCTCAAGGAGGTAATGGTAGTGGATCTTCATTGCCTAGGCCTAATTGTACTAAGTATGGTAGGAAGCACGATGGTAAGTGCCTAGTCGGCATGGATGGTTGCTTCGGTTGTGGTAAAAGTGGTCACAAAATGAGGTATTGTCCAATGTTTACGGCTTAAGGAAGAGAGGGCAAGCAAGCTACTCCTAGTGGTTCGGGTTCCAATGCTCCTAAGCAAAACCACTTTTATGCTCTTCAGACTAGAGGTGAAAAAGAGAGTTCTCCAGATGTGGTTACCGGTATGTTGAAAGTTTTCCAACTTGATCTATATGCTTTACTTGATCCCGGTGCTACCTTGTATTTTGTGACGCCATATGTGGCTACGAGGTTTGATGTGCTCCCTGATGTGTTGCTAGAACCTTTTTCTATCTCTACTCATGTTGGTCATTCTGTGGTGGCTAAGAGGGTCTATAGAAAGTGTCTCATTTCCTTCTCCCATAGAGTTACTCTTGTTGACTTGGTAGAGCTTGATATGTTAGATTTTGATGTTATCTTGGGTATGGATTGGTTGCACTCTTGTTATGCTTCTATTGATTTTAGAAATCGTGTAGTCAAGTTTCAGTTCCCGAATGAGCCTATCCTAAAGTGGAAGGGGGGAATTCTATGCCTAAGGGTCAGTTTGTTTCTTATCTTAAAGCTAGAAAGATGATTTCTGAGGGTTGCTTATACCGTTTAGTAAGGGTGAGGGATGTAGATTTCGAAACCCCTTCTCTTGAGTCGGTCCCCGTTGTCAATGAGTTTCCAGAAGTGTTCCCAGATGATCTACCCGATATTCCTCCCGAGCGAGAAATAGACTTCGGTATTGACCTTCTCCAAATAGGCAACCTATCTTTATTGCTCCTTACCGTATGGCTCCGCTAGAACTTAAGGAGTTGAAAGAACAGTTAAAGGATTTGTTGGATAAGGGTTTCATTCGACCGAGTATCTCTTTATGGGGTGCTCCAGTTCTGTTTGTTAAAAAGAAGGACGAGTCTCTTTGTATGTGTATTAATTATAGACAGTTGAACAAGGTGACCATCAAGAAGAAGTATTCTCTCCCAAGGATAGATAATTTATTTGACCAACTTCAAGGAGCAAGTTATTTCTCTAAGATTGATCTCCGTTCGGGTTATCACCAATTGAGGGTGAAGATGATGACATTCCGAAGACGGCTATGGTCATTATGAGTTTCTAGTAATGTCGTTTGGGTTGACTAATGCTCCAACGGCGTTTATAGATTTGATGAATAGGGTGTTTAGACAATACCTTGACATGTTTTTGATTGTGTTCATTGATGATATTTTGATCTACTCAGGGAGTGAGAATGAGAATATTGATCATTTGAGGATCATGTTACAAATCCTCAAGGATCAACAACTTTTTGCAAAGTTTAGCAAATGTGAATTTTGGTTAAGGTAAGATAATGTGCCTCGTTAAAACCTTATTAGGAAAAACCCAATGGGAAAAAGCCTAGTGAAGGAAAAAGAGTACACACATCTCATAATACGCTTTGAATGTTGCCTCGTTAAAAACCTTACTAGGAAAACCCAACTTGGGACAAAATCATGGTTAAGAAAAAGAGTACAACGCGTATTTCCCTCCCTCTGATGAAAGTTTCACTTGATATCTCAGAGACTACGCATTCCAATATTGTATCTCAACTTCGCAAACGTTGATGTTGGCAATGCCTTAGTGAATGAATCAGCAAGCTTATCACTTGAACGAATTTGTTGAACTTCTATCTCTCCATTTTGTTGAAGATCATGTGTGAAATCCTCATTTCAATTGAGCTATACATGCAGCATTATCTTCGTACATTGTGGTTGGTACATTCTTTTCCAAAGAAAAACCACACATTTCCTAAATATGGTGGGTTATTGATCTCAACCGGACGCACTCTTGACTTGCTTCATGGATGGCTATTATTTCTGCATGATTTGAAGAAGTGGCTACCAACGTTTGCTTCATTGATGGCCAAGATATTGTCGTTTTTTCACACGTAAATATATAGCCTATTTGAGATCGAGCTTTATGTGGAGAAGATAAATATCTTGCATCTGCATAACCAATCAGTTCCGACTTGGATTCATCGGAATAGAATAAACCCATGTCCATGGTCCCCCGAAGATATCTAAGTATGTGTTTAACACCATTTCAATGTCTTTTTATTAGGGAGGGACTGAATCTTGCCAATAAACTCACTGCAAAATAGATATTTGATCGAGTATTGTTAGCAAGGTACATAAGTGCTCCGCCTGCACTAAAATATGG
This sequence comes from Solanum piurae, assembly GCA_029582685.1. NCBI lineage: Eukaryota > Viridiplantae > Streptophyta > Magnoliopsida > Solanales > Solanaceae > Solanum > Solanum piurae. The sequence goes on from JAJOOO010036426.1 coordinate 10,377, forward strand.
AGTTTCATCACCAAGAAGCTCTTCATCCTTCTCTTGAGGTCGAAATGGATATGTATTGATGTCAAGCAATCTTACCACCATTGGGGTACTCGATGGATGTGATTTATCCATGTAAAAATGCTTTAATATCTTTTCTGTGTATATTGATTGATGGACAAGTATTCCATTTGACAAATTCTCAATCTGTAGGCCAAGACAAAATTTTGTCTTGCCGAGATCTTTCATTTCAAATACCCTTTTCAGACACTCCACAACTTCTAACATCTCTTTATGAGTCTCAATGATGTTCAAATCATCAACATACATGACTATTATAACAAATTCAGATTCTGACCATTTGATGAAAATGCAGGGACAAATCAAGTCATTTTTGTACCCTTTCTTTAGAAAATATTCATTCAGACGATTGAACCACATTGTCACGCCCCGAGACTACCCCCGAGACGCAGACACGGGACCTAGGACCACAAGTGATCCCAAGCTAACCCTGCTGGCATGATCATGAGCATACTAAAGATAATAAACTGATGCGGAAGCTAAATCATAATTA
>JAJOOO010036427.1:0-11740 GCA_029582685.1 Solanum piurae
AAATATTAGGACTACCGTCCCAAAGTACTTTCCCAAGAAAGGGCCACCACCAATAGGCCTACCGTTTCAAGGTACTTTATAGATAGGTTTTGACTTCCTTAGACAGAGCTACCACATTTAGTTCTATCATCTCTTAGTCCATCATTTCACACAAGAAAAAATCCACCACCATTAGGTCTACCGCTTCAAGGTTTAACACATACACAAGGAAAGGCCACTAACATTAAGTCTACCAATCCAAGGTTTAGCCTATAATATTTCATTAGACATTTATAGAAAGGCTGCCAACATTAGGTCTACCAATTCTAGACGTTCATTCATTCATTTGTGAAAGGCTACGAACAATAGGTCTACCAATTCTAGACATTCATTCATTCATTTCTGAAAGGCTACCAACAATAGGTATACCAATCTAAGACATTAAGACATTGAGTCAAGATACATTCATCATTCAAGAGGAGGATGCCTAAGCCTACCAAGTCAAGAGATCACATTCAATATAGTTCTCATTAGTCAATAAGAGGGCACCTAAGCCTACCAATTCAAGATACTTCATTCATGATCACGTTCATCAGTACTACAAAGGGTTGCATTAGCCTACCAATTCAATATATCACATTCACCATTATAGAACACTTCACATTCCATCATCTTCATTCATGAGTGCTAAGAGAGAATATACTATCAATCACAACACGTTCACATTTTATACAAGATCATTTCATCATTTAAATCACAAGTATATTATTCACATTATATATTCACAGTTACAACATTATGATAATACTTCAATTCCTCACAATATACCTTCAAGGCCATGATCACAATGTACATAGTAAGTAAACACGTACACCTTTCAAGTGGATCAACAATTCAAGTACAATTCTACTTCAACAAGCAATTAGGTCAAACATGACCTTTCAAGGCTATGATCACAAATCCTCAATTCACCAAAAATTCACCATAATTAGACCTAGATAATAATACAAATCAACAATATAAATCAATCTACACATAAATCCACTATCATTCATTCAGAATCATCAAACCCACTTTATAAGTCACAATTTAAGAATTGAGAGAAATCTTGGGTTCATAGAATTTTTCATCTTAAATTATCAATTAAACATCAATATAATCATAGTTTATCCTTATAAAACATTTGATGCAAGAACACATGAGATTGAGTGAAACTTAGGGTTTTTGTGTAACTTGAAAACCTTGAAAACTTCTTTGAAATTGACTCTAGGGTGAAATCTAACCCTAGATGAAGGATCACCATACCTTATACTTGAACAATCCCACAAAATTAAGAAGAAACACCTTGAAATCCCCAACCCTAGATTGATCTTGACCTTGATCTCCGATGGAGTTTCTAGAGAGAACTTTTAGGAGAGAACGGTTTTGTTTTTGAGAGATGAAGTCTAAATGAGGGTTTTAATACTCTTAAAATAATTTAATACACCTAAAATAATCGTCCATGCACTTTAAAAGACTTGGGATGAATTTACCAAGTCACCCCTCACTTGGTTGTGTCACTTGACAGCAAGCAAGTGTGAACCACGAGACCTAGACTCATGGACCGTGAGTCCATTCACGGACCGTATTGTTGGTCCGTGGTCTGGGTCAATGGCTTGGTTTTAAGGGTACCGACCTACGGACGCCATCCACGGGGCGTGGATGGACCTACGGGGTATGGACCCCGTCCATAGGTCACCCAATTTTGGCCAATTTAGTAGTTTCCTTGGGGTCTTGGGGTTTAGGCTTAGGGTCCTTCTCAAGAACCCTTGGGGTAGTCCTTGGGGAGTCGTAGCCCGAATGGAGGATATGATCTTAGCTAGCTCTTCCCACTTTAATTTTTCCCTACCGAGGATCTCTAGAGTCACAGATTTCATATTACAGTTTAGCACAACATAATAGAGGGACAACCAAGTCATGTCTAAGATTATATCAAAGTCAGTCATATCCAAAATCACCAAATCAGCCCAAGTCTGAAAACCCATAAACAAGGTAGGACAAGCACGATAGACATGGGTGACTATGACAGACTCTCCAACGGGGGTAGAAACATGGATGGGGGCATAAGTATATCACAAATCATACAAAATTCAGAGGCAAAACCCATAAACAAGATAGGACAAGCACGATAGACATGGCTGACTATGACAGACTCTCCAACGGGGGTAGAAACATGGATGCGGCATCAAGTATATCACAAATCATAGCAAATTCTGAGGCAAATTGCATAGACACATAATAATAAGTAGAACCTGGATCAAATAACACATTAGTCATCCGATCACAAACAAGAATAGTACATGTGATCACTGCGTCAGACGCTTCTGCCTCGGTCTTGCCTGGAAAGGCATAACACTGAGCCATGTCATCATGACGAGTGACTTCCCTGCCTGGTTGCACTGTACCTTTGTTGCGTTACCATTTCCCCTACCTCCGCTGCCTCGCTGATTTCTTCCTCGCCCATTTTGTGGACGCCCTCAACCATTATTACCATTTCCCACGGGTACCACTGCTCTAGTCTGCTGATGCGCAGAATCCATCATGCGCGGATGGAGACAATCTCTCCTCTTATGCACAGGTTCTCCACAGTTATAGCAAGTACGATCAAAAGATGGCATGCTGCCCACAGAAGGTGCGGCTCCCTGGCTATCGTGAATTAAATTCTTAGGTGGAGTTCCGGAGTAATTACCTGTAGAAGCGGGCATAACCGACTGAATTGGTCGGGTTGCAAGAGTCGGCCTTCCTGAACCTCTAGAGTAAGAACCCTGAAAGTTCCCTGAATTCTTGTCTTTCTTAGCCAATGCCTTAGCCTGACCATCTCGCCTCACCCCTTCCACTTTCTTCACAAAATTTGTTACCTCATTGAAGCTTTTTCCTGCAGAGATCATATGAACAGACAATACCTGCAATTCAGAATTTAGTCCCTTAACAAATAGGTGGATCCTCTCTTCCTCAGTAGTCACCAATTGCGTAGCATATCTAGACAAAGCATGGAACTTGGCCTCATAAGCAGTCATACCACCTTGCTCCAAAGCCATGAACTCATCCTTTTTACGATCTCTCAAGGTCCTGAGCACATACTTCTCCAAGAACAGAGCATGAAACTGGGTCCAAGTAAGTGGGGGTAAAACTGAAGATCTGCATTCCACATAAGCTCTCCACCAATGTTTAGCCTTACCCTGAAGTTGGAAGGTCACAAACTCCATACCATGCTGATGGACAATTCCCAACTTATGAACACTCTCATAACAATGTTGGATGAACTCATAAGCGTCCTCGCTCTCAGAACCATGGAACACAGGGAGTTTCAATTTCAAGAACTTAGTCAACATCTCATGCTCATTACCAGTCATAACAGGACCCAACAAAGGACGGAAGAAAGCATCAGTGCCTACAGTTTCACCCACCTTGGGGACAGTAATAGCAATAGGAGGATTGGTGGGAGCTTGAGCTGCTTGAACAGAGGGATGCACTCCAAGACAAACCAATCCTTTCTGGAACGACATAATATGTTGATCTAACACTGGGTCTAACGGAGGAATACATGTAGTCTCAACCTGCATCTCTTCCTCTTGTCCAACATTCTTCTCATTCTCAATCTCTACATTATCTTCTACCTATTTATGATGCGCAGGAGGGGCCTCATTTCTGGGAGCATTCTCGACTAGTGCTCCATCTCTCATAGGAGCCACCCTTCATTGGCCTCTACCTCTAGCTCTTCATCTACCCCTGCCTCGATCGCGACCTCTTGCTACGGATTCCTCAGCTGGCGCGTTGATGGGAGCTACGGGCCTGACGCCGTTGAACCTAGTATTAACCATCTGTGGACAGAAGAGTGAAGGAGATTATATACCAATTTGAATCGCCAGATACGAATTGGAATCAAGTTATAGCACGAAATGAGACAACAGAAAACAAAGAGATTTCCTAAAGTCATATAGCCTCTCGAAGAAAAGTACAGACGTCTCTGTACCATTTTTCAGGACTCTATTAGACTCATTTTGGTACATCGAGATCAATGAACCTAGGACTCTGATACCAACTTTTTCACGACCCAGACCATTGTGATTGGAACCCACACTAACCCTCCAATGGGAGAACCATTAATATTAATTAGGTAACCAAGAACTACACAACTTAATCAAAACTAAGGAATTTAAAGATACGGAAGCAGGTTTAAATGCTAAAGGAAAAAAAGGGTGTTCCCATAAACTCCAGTAAAGTCTAACAACGAAATGCGGAAATAATGCCTAGAACCTAAAAGTCAATGTACCAAAACTCTAACAAGGATCATAGTCTAAAGGAAATGGGTCCAACCCAATTAAACATAAGAAAATCTAAAGTACTAGTCTAAGTCCGAAGATATGGACATAAACAAAAGAGAACTCATGGCAGCCCGGAAGAACTGGCTCACCCTTAAATTTGAGTCGATCACTGGTCTTCTAAATGAGGTTTGTCAGCAGACGCCTGAAGATGCCCTGTACTCAACAAAGAAAGAGAAAGTGCAGTATTAGTACACAACCACAATGTACTGGTAGGATCACGCGGCTATCCCAATAGGCAAAACATATATAAGTCATTACAACAATAATAAACATGCATACACCGAACATATAAAATATCAATATCACTTACCAACAACGTACAATATCACAATCTCAAGATATACAAATATGCCAAGTCATTGGTCCTCTCACGGAACCCACACCCAAACTGTTAGTGTACCGATAAGTGGTACCCGATCCAAGTTAGTGTGCTCGATCCCATAAATGCACTGGAATGTGGCACCCGATACAAGTTAGTGTGTCGAAACACAATATCCGATCCATTCAACAAGCCACAATCACAATCACAATGTACATTCTCATAATAATACAATCAAGTCATGATTCATGGCATACAATTATTCAACCATCCTAATTTATGAATAGTGTGATCAATAATGCAACATTCGCATACATACATGCATTTTAATGAAGTAATTACAAATATATATTACACCAACATGAAATCACAACCATCACCTAACTTGAACATAGCTTGAATCCCCTAAGAAACTTGATTCTTTCCTTTTCGGATTCTTTCCGCTTGTTCTTGGTCTACAAAAAATCAATATAATGCTAGGATTAATAAACAAGACTTAATTACTCGGAATATAATCAGCATTATCAACCCTAAATCAAATCCATGATCCCAATATCCAAATTAGGGCTTTTCCCACCATTCAAATAGTTCCAAAACCCTTCCCCAACAATAATCACCCGAGAAACTAAGTTTTACGGATCGAAAAATAGATTCAGGGAGTGAAGACCTTACATTTACCCTAAAAAATGGTGGAAAACTATCAAGAAAACACATGGGGTCGTTCCTTAGCTCTCAAAGTGGAAAAGTGCAGAAAAAACATTTTTGGGGTTTATTTCCGACTTAAGTCGCGTCTGTCCCGCCATAGTGGCTCCGCCCTAGCAGGAAAATCCCGCCTTAGCAGCTTGCAGGGAAACAGTGAGTAAATTTAAGAATTTCAAACCCCCATTCCACAACACACCTTCATCCCTTGACACTTAGAAAATACTCGTTCACGCTAAGATCAGTTTTGGGAGTTCTACTCACCCGAAGTTAATTACATAAAATCGTACGGGTTCTTTAACGTCTTAGCTATCTACTCATGTGATCACATTCATAATTAGACCTCCCAATTATTACCATATTTCCCTAGACCTTACTGACTCCAATTTCGTCCAAATCTGGACTAGGTTGGGAAATTCCAGGTTACTACCAAAGAGTTTTCCGGCCCAAAATTTTTCCCCGTTGGCTTTTCTATAACGACGAGAATAGGTCGTTACATAGAGAGTGTGTACACTCTCTTGAAGGCAAGTGATGAGTGCACAAATTAGACACATGTCATTTTTAAATTTGTAACTTTATAATTAGTTAGTACACATATTTATTGATAATAAAACTTATATATATTTAATTATTTTTATTTCTTTCTTTGTAAAATATTTATTTTAATTCTCTTATCACTTTAAAAACAATTAATTAATTTATTATCTTTTCACTTTTAATTATTTTTAATAAATTATGTGCATTTTATAAAAAAAAAATTAAAAGTGTCCTCTTATTTTAATGTTTTAATATTTTTATGTTTTATTTGATTTTTTTCACTTATTTTGATATCCGTTCAAAATTAACTTCACATTGGAAATCAAATCAAACTAAAGACAAAGAAAATAAACTCAATAGAAAAACAATGAATGTAAGTAAAAAGTAGTTTTGATACAAGGTAAAAAAAAATGTGTATTCACTTAATTTAAATACAAGATAAAAAAAGTAAGAAATTTTTTTTAAAAAATAATTATGAAATCTTTTTTTATTATTTTTTTAAATAATATTTACACACATGGCGGGCGAGTGTGTACAAACACAACCAACTTGGGTGGTTGAAGGTTCCACATCAGCACAAAAGGTGCACAAAAATACGAAAAAATGAGTTTAGAGGGTAATAGGATCTTAGTTAAGTTGTTGTGTGTCTCTACGATTTCGGTCATAGTCTAGAGGGGTACTTATGCCTTATCCCTAAGTTTTTTAAAAGTGATTATATTCCTCATGTTCTTGTTGAAAATGATATTCCTTCTTGATGCATTATTTTGGAAAGAAGTCATTGGTGATATATGCATGAGAGGTACCACAAGTATAGTACCCAATAAAGTTAATATTTTGTTGTACTAGAGAGGTACAATGATAGTAAGTGGATTTCAAAATCCATATGTGGTTGCCAAGCAATAAAACTTTAATGTGAAAAATATTTTTTTCTATGAAAAAATTAATACATGTATTTGAGACATAATATGATAAAACAGTTGTTGTGACATGAAATTATTATGTGTAGTCAGGGTGAATTTTATCAATTCACAGACTAAATCAAACATCAAAGGGAGTAAGACCATAGTCAATTTGAGAAGATCAGCATGAGGTAATCCAACCTATGTGATTGGAGATCCCCTGAATTAGGTTCATATGGATAATAACAAGTCATTAGTTGATCAAGTAAGCACTATAAAATTATGTCTCTCCTATGATGTGTGAACATAATGCAACAACCTGCAAGGCAAAGTGAGGTTGAGTTAGAGCTCTTAAACCAATTCATATCCTTTATAGGTGGTGTAATACTCTGCAGAATACACTTGATGATTCGACCTATATGAGTGTGAAGTAGTGTTGCTTCTATGAAACTGTGACAAATATTTAGAGCACTCATGAATAACAGGACACGCACATGTCCTCTTAGCACAAAATCGTGATAACGACAAAGATTGTGTGAATATGATGTGATAGAATAAAACCCTAAGCTTATAAAAGAATTATTGGTTCATAGATGTTCTGAACTTCACCAGTTGTTCTGTAAGTTTAATGTTTTGCCTAGGTCTGGTTCATAGTCTACGCGATACAAGATTCGAAGCATTGTACTCGTATGTGAAAACCCAGCAAAACTTCTTGTTTTATACTCTTTCTTAATATTCTTTTGAGATATGTAGGGGATTGTTGGAAAAATGATTCTAATATCTCAAAAAAAAGTATAGATATTATTATCTATATTTATATTATAACCGAGTGTTAAATCATTTTGATTATATCATAAATCACTATTAAAGTTGATAAACTATATGGCTATTGCAACATCTATTTTTTACCAAAATAAATTGTCTTCAATTTATTGTCTTTAATATATTTTATGACATTGACTCTTACACTTTAATTTCTATTCCTTTGAGATGTTGTCATTTTATTGTCCTTTGCATATATAATCTTGTTTATGTAATATTGAGAAGGTGAAGTGAAAAAATTAGAGAACTAAACTTATATTCTTTTCTGTATTTTATTGTGCTGGCTTTTTTTTGGATAAATTACCTATATACAACCTTTATTTTCCATAATTTCTATTATTTCCTACCATTTTAAAATATTTCCAAAATTCCTATTTTTCCTTCCAAATCTCATTGATCGGGATACATAAAGTTTCAACACTTAAGTACACGTTTCTCTTCCTATTTCACTTCCTCAATCTCTTCCTATTTTCACTCACTCAATCTCTTTCTATTTTCACTCCCTAAATCTTCACTTCCTTCATTTTTTAATTTTCAGATTTGTTCTCTCTCTTTTTAGTAAGATTGCTCCACAACTTTTTTCAAAGAACCCAAGTAAGTCTTCGCTCCACAAGTTTTTCAAAAGAACTACAGGATCTCCTCCCTTTCCACCTTCACAAAATGCATAAGGGAAAGGTGAAAGAGATGATGTATCCACATTGCTCCTTGCAACAAAATAGTTTCAAGGGGATCCTCTTTGCGGGTGAAACAACATTATGAAATTGAAAGAGGTAGTCTCTACCAAATGTATCATTTTATCATGTATCAAGTGTTGCTATGTATCTTCTACGGTTATCCAAATTTAGAAGAATATGTATATGTACACAGTACCGAATTATATTCGTGATACATTTGTGAACGGAGAAGTCGAGGAAGGACACATGCTCGAGCTCTAAATCTATTGTTGAAAAATGCCCAAAAAAAGGAGAAAAAGTTGGATCTACCATTACATGGCCATCACTATAAAAGATACAGTTTTTAAAATGTATCTCATTTATTTTGATTCTTAAATTACCCTTTGTTAGTGTCATCACTGATCTGATACATCATTGTCACAGTAGCCTTTGTTTTATGCAATGTATCATATTAATATTTAAGGTGTTGATACATAACCCTAATATTATTGAATATTCGATTAAATTTTTCATGTTCAATATAAATGTTGTTGATACATAAACACTACATAATGTATCATTTACATGTATCAAGTTCTTTAATGTATTATCAATCTTATTCAAATTTAAAAGGTTGTATAGACAGTAACAAATCAGTTGTGTGTTATGTATCTCCATTTTTTAATATGTGTTCAGTCTGACACAACTTATAATGCGATGTATATGTACATATTACCCAATAATAATCTTGATACATAAATCATAATGTTCTATAACTAGAGCACTGTGTATCAGATCCAACAATAGGCATATGATACATATTCATTATTTGACAAACTAAAACTATATGTATCTGATACTTAATAACTACCATACACTAATGTATCAAGCTAAAATCAAACATTTTACGGGCAATCTTTACTTCTCTAATGTATCTTATAGGATTACAATACTTAGCAATTTACTAAATATTTTAGGAATAGGAATGTATCATGAGTAATATATTCTTCTTGTTCACAACGTCCACAAGGTATCTCGTCTAGTTGAAATATACCACAATTACATATTTTTCGCTTAAGGAAAATAATGTATCTTCTTCCGGCATCAAACTAGCATATAGCGACACAATTTTGTAACCATCTTATAACATGTACCAGATACATTACAATAACCAATGATATAACCATTCACAAAAATCCAAGATTGATATATATTAATGTATCATCTACATTTTTTCTTGATCAAAATAAGTAATTTACATATCTTGATTGTTACACTATTTATATATAAAATATACACAATAATAGTCTGATACATTTATACAAATTTGTGATACACATACTCGATATTCAAAATGTATTTGATCGATCTCAATTGTTAATCCATTTATTACATGTATCATATATAATATATTATGTTGATACATTTTTATACAAATCACATCCAGATATAAAATAATGACCACATATTAATCCATAGATACAAAATTACTACACACGCGCGTTCTTTACTACTAATGTATCGTGACTTACATATTCACATCAAAACGACAAAACAAAACGTCTTTTTCAAACTTTTACAACAAAGTCTTAACTTGTCACCTCAATAAATTCTCGTTAGATTCAGGAGTAACCAAGTATTTGGCTTGACCGGTAATCTTTTTTTGGATATTTCTGAAGATGGGGTCTCTAAATTCCCCATAGCAAGACCAACAATGGGAGAATCATTCGTTATATCAATCAATGATTGTTTCCTAGTTTTGTTTGTTGATTTCGTCAATGTTTTCTTCTTGGATTCTTCAATTTTCTCTCAACAAGAAATGAAAACTTTTCTTAAATCAGATTAAAATTTAATAAACGAAAGATGAAACGGGGGAATAGAAACTTACTAGTTGACAGAGGGATCTGGTTAGTAGTGTTAGCAGCAGATACATTAAATTCAAATTACTCGACGATTTTGAATTGATGATTTAAAATCATGAATTATTTGTCCAATCATCTACTATGCCGGATTTGAGATACATTCGAATTGATGGAGAAGATTATTATTTGATTTTTTGAATTTTGTGAAGCTGTTACAGATTGGAATGGAATGATATCAATCCGTCTGCGTGATTTGTGGAGAAAAAAATCAGTTATGCGTGATTTGTGGGGAAAGAAAATCAGTTCTGCATGATTTATGGGAAAGAAAATCAATTTTACGTTAATATTTCATATTAAGTGCAACAAACAAGTTTATAATGTATTCAGATGAAACTTATCTATCCGGATGGCCTATAATTTAAGGGATTTCTGTAAAATATAAAAAAAGTAGGGATAGAATGTAATTTAGGGTCTTGAATTATGGGATTTAAGTAAGTTATACTCTTTTTTCTATTGATTCTTTGTTAATTTCTGGCTCCTAGTTTTATATTAGAAGAGCTTGTTGAATCATGGGGATACACCTATATTAGGTGAAATTTACACGCCTCAAGTTGTGAAATTCATTACAGATATTCCTGATGAAGTGTTTTCCATATCAATTTCAACTAATAATTGATTTTCTCACCAAGGGTTTAGTGTAAGTGTCTCTCATGGAGGATCGGATCGTGATAATTTCATTTCTTATATAGGAAATAAAAGATTATTAGTATCACAACTAATAAGAAAAGGGACAACTGACAGATAGTTACGATAGAACACTCTTTTGACTTTCATACGACTGTATTTTTACATAGATGTGTATAGAGCTAAAACAACTGGAATTTTTTCCCCAATTCTCTTTATTTTCCCACACGCTCGGGCTTCTGTTCGAAACACAAATTTAATGGAGTGCAAATACTCAAAATTGAAATTCAGGTTGTTACGAAGCATAACAACTTTTCTTTTCTTATTGGGGCTTCCTTTAAACTAGTGTTGCATCCAGTTTTTGAGTAAATATCTTAGATATTCACCCATGTTTGGAAATTTTCCTATAATAACACTTTTTTGTTTCTTTTAGGACCACAATATCACCCAATTACTATTTCTATTCCTATTTTCCTCAAAATATACGCAGCTCTCCTAATAAGATGATATGTCACATTATTATTATTTTTAACAAAAAAAATTGACAATACAATAAACGCTTGTTTAATGTCTCTATAACCAACTTCTTTTAGGTATTCAATTAAAACATGTGTCCCCATTCTTGAATTTTATAAAAGGTAATTAAATTTTAAATTAAGATTAACTAATATTTAATATTTATTTGTCAATATTTTTAAAAAAAATTATAAGTAAATAAAATTCACAGACTAATTAGTCATAGAGACTAATTTACTAACAATTTATTAAAAAATTAATTCGTATCAAAATTGAACTGTAGGTTCCATCCTGAGTTTTGAAACAAATGAAGTATTTGATTTTTGCCCAAGGTAAAATAATCAAAAATAAAGTTTTGCCTTGATAATTGTTCAACGGAATACATTGTAAAACTAAAAGTATATAT
>JAJOOO010036430.1:0-13875 GCA_029582685.1 Solanum piurae
AATCATTACAGTTTGGTCAACTGTAATGATTTTGTCTCTTCTTTGGCACAATTTCATTGCCTACCAAAACCCCATAATTTTTTAAGAAGACACATGTACTTTTGGTGTCTTTTCCAAAAAAATATAATATAATATAATAAAGACAAATATATCTATTAGACATTGATTTTCGCTATTGTTCACTTCTACCTAAAAAGATCAGATTGATCAGAACTAAGATATGCTTCAGACCAGACTGACTGGTTTGCTATCTTCTGAATAAGTACTTGACCAATATATTACTCCTACACATATATGTGTGTGTGTGTATATATATATCTATATATTATTCCTTATTAGAAATTGCTGACATTTTAAAATCACAGTTATTTAAAAGATTCTACAACTGAAGAAGTAAAGATTTGTTCACCACCTATTGTTGACACAAACTCTAATCGTACAGTAGTTAACCAAAAGAAAAAGAGGATGTTTAGTAAGCAAAAATTGATATACTAATAATGAAATATCATGTTTTCAATTCTAAAAATTGAAGCTGGCCTAAAATTGTTGTAGCTGTTTGAAGAAGTGACGAATCAAATCTTTACCTCTATATGAACCATGTATTGCTTTATGAAGCAACTTTGTTGTAGTGTTCTCTCATTATTTCCTTTGAACTCCAAATAACACTATCTGCATTTTCAAGAGCAATTGAATTGTTAACATCTAATGTAAAAATATCGTTTAAAATTCTATAAGTTTCGATTTCAGAATTTATACAACTGTAAAATTGACATGCATGCAATAATTGAAGACTGTAAATTAAGATTATCTTGTAAACACTAATTTAGCAGGCAAGTGTGTATAAAACTACACAATGAAGAAGTGGAGGAAGATAGAGTGAAGAATAAAGCACTCAGCAACACATGAATTGAGTAGTAAAGCAGTGAAAAACAAATTGGCAAACTCACAGAGAATAAATTAAACATAATAAGAGTGCCTGATGCAATAGAGGTGAAGTGAATATTTTTTTAATAACTTTGATTTACACCCACATAAGCTTCATATGTCTTGTACAGTATTTGTGATCCCTTAAAAGCAATTTCTCCAATAAACTGACATAACATAATTCATTAATGAAAATGTCAACAACTTGGTGAGAGTAACAACTTTAAGGAGTACAGAAACATTCAAAATTCAATTCACTAAACTGTCAAAATAAACGACAATCAAAGATGAATGATGTATTAATGTGTAAAGGATATAAATCCCAAATCAAGGCAGATTTGTTAGAAAACCCAGCATATCATACTAAAATATCAGCTGTGTTTACCCAATATTCCATCAGCTGGATGTCGTCAGATTGACAGATTCTTTCATGATTATCTACTAAAATATCAGTTGTGTTTACCGAATAGTCTATCAGCTGGATGTTGTCATTTTCCTATAAGTAAATAGGCAATAACACATTATAAAGTAGATAGAAAGGATTAAGGTTGATGAGATAGTTGGGAGAGATAAAGTGAACAATGTTTAGCTATGAAAGCTTCATAATGATTTTTACGACTATTATAACAGAGTTGAGGTGAATAGGTTGTAACAGAATGGGTTTTTTGTTACACAACTTTCATTACTGATTCACCCAATTTCCATTTCCAAGAAAGAGTATCAAATTTCATTACCAATAAAAAGAGAAAAATAAAACGACAAGGGCAAAAAGAAAGAAACATAGACGAAGAAAACAAGGCGAAAAAACTCACAAAATTCAATGTTGAAGGGTTCTGAGTAGAAGATGAAAATTCAGAGTTGAAAGAGCTTGCTTCAAATGAGGTTTTGACCATATGTACTGCTTCTGTATAATTTTATCATCCTTCCACGTGTAGAATAGGCAATCAAATTGGGCCACAAAGGGCCAAAAATTATAAGGCCTTATAGTACAACTTGAAATGCTTTTGGTACAACTTTTTGGAGCTGTGTTGGTCCAAATGAAGTCCCTTATGCAAAATGTCAAATGAAAGGGCTGCACAATATTTAACTTAACACTTTTAAATGTTAGTTATAAAAAGGAATCCGATACCAAAATCATAATCCTGAAATGTAAGATAAAGCGAGGGCCATCTTAAAGTATATACAAACTCCTAAGCAATTAATGTAAATTAAATTTGGTACAAAGTTGTGACTATTTTGTTACCAATGTAATTGTTGAAGAAAACTATTACTAAACACATCGATAAATTAGCAGCCAAAAAGGGATGTTCAGCATCTGAGTTGAAGATTGTGTGAAAGAGAATTTTGGGTTTCTTTAATTTTTTGCTACATCTAAGTGCGGTCGAGAATAGTTTCTTCATGAAAGATAACAGCAGTAACTTGCATTGTACTACAGTAATATCAAATTAAATGACTCACGAATATGATAAAGCTTACTAATCATAAGAACAGTACATAGAAGGCAGGTATTCTGTCATAATTGTCAACAATAATACCAAGAGAAAATATCGAGTTAGAATGTAATCAAGTAATATCGTGATGGTAAGCGCAAAGTTGTTTCAGGGCATCCAACAGAAAGTGCACATAAATTTACCTGCATATCTGGGCTGTTGGAGAGAAACTTAGTTGCTTCATTGAATACGCTGGCAATCAAAATTACTGAGTGACACTGTACCGTTCACCTGAGAAGGCAAAAATACTGTCCTTTAGTCTGAAAATTTAGGAACTGAGGAAGTTATCTTCTGTTATTGGACAATATAAGCACTTTTAAAACTTTGGTCTGGGAGGGAATAAGCAAATGTAACTGACCTCATATATGAATCAATATTAATTTAAAAGCCAGGGGAATGAACCAAATCTTAACTGTAGGTAGTTAAGAACATTCAGGGCTTTGTAGTTTTAGCCCTGTGGTTCAAGATTGAACTACAATAGTTGTTGCTTTCATTTCCTTGAGGAGCATTAGCTTGCTCAAATTCCTTTAGCAAATGTTGGCCAGCCTTGATGAGCATCATGGGACTCTTTGCATTGCCCTTCCCAACTGTAGACTGAAGATGTTCCCACATTGCATCATTTCATTCCTCAAATCTTCAGCATCCTATAAAATCATTTCCATAAGTACAAATATTTGGTGATTACTATTTCTCTCTATGTAATATTTTCTGCATATTTATTTATAACATATACGTCAGATATTGATTAAACTAATGTAGTGTTCCTCGAATAAGCAAATCATTCTCCAAGTGTATAGCGACTTCTCTGCCTAGCAGATCTTTCCAGTATGAACAAAATAACTGCAACACATAGTGGAGCAGGGTTAAAACAAAGTTAGGACATAGAACAAATAAATGCGTGAGAAAAAATGTGAATATTTTTTTATTCAAATAAGGTATAGCTTGTAGTCTAGTCATTCTCTTAACTAATGAAAGAATTCACCAGCTGCCTTAGTAGTTTCAAATATGCCATTAACAGAATTTACGTTCTTCATAAAGGCCACCAGAAAGAGAAAATAATACGCACATACTGACATGTGATAACATGAATAGAGTAAATTTAAGAATGATATTATTTTGGAAAACTTCACAACACACTCATGTATAGAGGAGGACTCCAGCACCCGTGTTTATTCAATAGTGACCTTCTAAACAGTCACTCAAAGTTTTAAATTAGGTGCACCAAACTGCTTTACAGCCGAGCCAAAATGTCATGAAGTATGAGCACACAAAAGTGGTTCATATAAAGCTCTATGGTGTGGTGGAATAGTGAGTGCAAGCGGTGTAGGGCCAATATGATATGCGGTATGTAGACCTCTTATATTTCCCCTGCTAGTGAATGGTCGTTTTTCACATTGAAATAAATTTAGTTATTGTAAATTTTGAGGGTGAGGTTAGCTCTGTAGAATGAATTGCTTTTCACTAATGACGGAGAACAGTCAGTTGTATTCGAGAAAAAACCAAGCACAACATTTCGAGAAGCCAAATTTTTATGAGAAAACCGTTTTTATGGCCCGAGATATATACAATATTAGATATATTTCACCTATATGACAACCACCATTCATCAAAATAATTTTAATGTAGTTGGTAACGCCAGAACATGTATAATCATATACTCTATATAAGATATGACCTTAGTCTATCACAGTAATTCATCAAAGAAAAAATTAAAATCATATTGATGAATTATATATAAAAAATTTATCATCATACTTAATAAGTGGGGGTTTCTTCGGACATTCTTAGGGCTATTGTGGTCATTCTATCTAGGCTTTCTTGGTAAGACATAGGTGTATTCTGGTTATTTTGCCTTAGAGGACACCTACTAATGTGCATCTCTCTGTTTTTATTTCGTGGATTTATGTTTTGGTCAATATTGTATTGTTGTTATCTTTTGTTTCAATTTAATGTTATTTTGTAATTATATATAGATAACATTAGACAGAGGCAGCCTATGGTGAGGGACTTATCTGAGCAATTACTGTTAAAAGGATCTTCAGCCAAGTGCAATATAAGTGTAGTTGATTCACATGGCCAACATTAAAGATCTCACAGCAACAATACATATTATCAATGAAGATAGGTACAATTTACTTACTTGCAATAGATGTATGATTGTAAAATCAGCATGTCCTTCTCAAATCTGACTTTCTCTTTTTCATTGAGAGGAGAGTGAACAACTTAAAACCTAAACCGTAAACGCTAAACCCTATACCCTAAACCGTAAACCCTAAACCCTAATTTGTGCAATTACAGAATACTGAAAGATGCTAAAATGTAGAGGTAGAAGTGGGTTTAGGGGATAAGAGACTTTCCAAAAGGTGGCACATAATTCACATAAATGTATATTCTGAACTCAGAGTAACAACAGTAATTAGATAAGAAGCAATATTTCCGAAATTGTGTATTGTTTTACATGTTTCATTCCAAATCAACAGAATACAAAAGTTTAGATTCCATCTTCCAGTGATTCCACAGTATATAGAAACACAGTAAAAAATGTATGAAGAAAGAAACATAACAAACTATCGTTAGTGCTATCAAGCCTATTATGGAATACCTTGAGTGTGCAAAGTACCATAGCATCAACAAGTAACAATTCATTTGCTAAAACCTCTCCCAATATTAACCCCTGCAAAAGAAGTAGATTAGAATTACTGAGTTGCCATTGTTAAATACGAAACAAAGAGATAAGATGAGCCACAAAAATTCATTGAACGTACAGTCAACAAAGTGAGTAATTCTTATTTTTGTTAAAAAAGAGATCAGGTAAAGGAATCTGAAATTTAACACTGTGTAGCATGAGGTTGCTTACTTGTTACATTTGTCGGTTTTAAATGCATCATGAGAATGCTTTTCGAATGATTTCGTCGTAAACTACATTATATGTAGAATGATCATCAGTATCCAGTGCAGTAGGCGGACGTATCAATATTTTGACATTGTCTGAACATTTTGCTCGAGATAAAGCAACATAAAGTTGTCCATGTGAAAAAACTGGTTCACGCAAATATATTCCAACAAAATCTAATGTTTGACCTTGAGCTTTGTTTATAGTCATAGCAAAACATAACCGTATTGGGAATTGCGTTCTTTTGAAGGGAACTGGTAGCTTCTCATCTTGTGATGCTAGTAAAGGTATCTTTGGAATAAAAACATGTTTATTTTTAAAATCTCCACTGGAAATAGTAGCACTGATAACATGTGACTTAAAATCATGACATATCAATTGTGTACCATTGCATAAACCTTCGGTAGGATTTAAGTTTCTTAATAATATAACTGGACAATTTTTTTTCAAAGTTAATCTATAAGGTGGTAAATTAGCAGGATGTAAGGTATGTAAAAAGTCTTCAAATTGGCATTGATCCTTTGGTTCGATCGTTTCATCAATAGCTATATAAACTGTAGCATCATCGGGAAATTCGTGTATAAGCATGTCATTTATTTCATCAACAAAATCATTTTTTGTTGTCAAAATAATACGGGAAGTTAGAAAAGATGGATTAGAATAGAATTTACCGAAATCAGGATAAGTAATATTAAACAAAAGATTCAACGATTCTATTTCGTGTGTAAAGGGAATGATAAAATTATTAGGAATTTCAATTTTGTTGTAGTTGTTCGTTTTTTCTTGTCCATTTCCAATTCTCATTAAATATGCACAAAATGCTGGATCTTTTTTTGCACGCATGTTTTCAGATAAGCACAATTTTTGGAGATGATTCCAAAGATGAGAGTATAATATACTTTGACTAATAAAGTCTTCTTTTTTCCCACTACGAACAACAGGAAGTGTTTGCCTAAAGTCTCGTCCAAAAACTACTACTTTTCCACCAAAAAGTGCTTTTGTATTCATAAGATCTTGTAAAAGTGTGTCAAGAGCTTCAATCATGTTTTTTTTGGCCATTGACACCTCATCCCAAACAATTAACTTTGAATCTCGAATTAGAGTCGCTAATGCACTTTGTTTACTAATATTGCAACTAAAATTCTCATCAATGTCAATAGGAATTTTGAAGCGTGAATGAGCTGTTCGTCCTCCTGGAAGTATTGAAGCTGCCACACCCGAACTTGCTGTTGCCAAAGCTATGTATCCTTTTGTTCTAACAGCAGCCAACAAAGCTCGGTAAAGAAATGTTTTTCCAGTTCCACGAGGACCATCGATGAAGAAAGCTCCTGATTTATTGGAATATACTCTTTGAAGAATTAGGTCATATGCCTGTTTTTGTTGAGCATTTAATTTGCTTTGTAGAAGTATATCTTCTTCAGACACAATTATATTTCTTTCGAAATATATTTCTTTTGCCTCATTAGTTGTTTCACAAGAGCTAACATTTCCAAATATATCTTTGAATTCATTTATGTTTTGTCCCATTGAAAGTAAAACTTGATTGATATGATTTAAAACTAACTGTTGGATATTGTTTTTTGTAACATTTGAATTTTTTTTAAAATCTTCCGACATAGGCTCTTCATATTTTGTCCAAAGATCTTTTGGGTTACCAGGATTACAGTAAACTAATAATGTTGCAAATAGTCTTCTTAAACTATAAGGCATTTGATAGGTTACGGCTTCAGACATACATTCAATTAAGTTGTTATCAGAATGTAATAAGCCATTTTTTTCTGCGGCTTCCCTAAATGTACTGTAGCATATTCCATCTATTGTACGAAGATCTTCGTATGATTTAGGTCCTTTTATGTTCATGAGAAGCAACCTAAGATAATATCTTTCTCCTTCAGTTGGATGACATGTGACAATACGTCCAAGAGTAAGGCGTTGTTTTCGACGTGACCACATTTTGTATGATGACGACCATACAAAGTGTTGGGGAAACTCTTTATATAGCAAATTAAGATTTATAGCATCGTTATTGATTCTGTTCATAAGAAAAAATTCTGTTAACATCGTTTTCCTTATCATTGGATTGTTTATTATTTGATCCACAGTTTGGTTATTTTTGAACGAAACAAATTGTTGTCCGTCAAGATGTAATTGCAACTGGCAAACACTTGGAGTCATTTCACTTATTGTAAAAGCAAGCAGGCGCCATGCAGCCTCTGGCGGAGAAACCCATCTAGCCGATTGATATTCTTTGATTTCATCTATTTCTATATTAGTTTCATTATTATGTACAGCAAATGCAATTTTGTCGTGTCCTTTGCAAATATATTTGTAAATGTATTTGATAACCTTAATGTCCGAACATATTTCAACATTAATATGACAACCGAATTTCTGAAGTAAAAATGGATTGTAAGGAACAATCCAAGAATTATCAATGTTGTGTCCTCTAACTTTGATTGGGGCAATCTTTTTTCGCCTTTTGTAAAGAGGATACAAATTCTTTCCTTTGGTTGTTTGTTCAGTAAGTTGTTTTGGATATTTAAACTTGCATTTTCCTTCCCTTTGCATGCAAGAATTTGAAGGATTTAAATAGCCACAAGGACCATGGATCATGTGCTTAGTCACAAGTTTGTACAGATGATGATCAATATGGGGATCAGGTAATTCAGCACATACAATTTTGTCATATGCCTGTGGTGTTAGCAATTTATATCCTTCCATAAGTATAATGAGAAAATGAGCATGTGGAAGACCTCGTTTTTGAAACTCAATTGTATACATAAAAGCTGCAACCTTTCCAAATATGTTTTTTTTATGAATATCTGTTTTAAGTTCTTCTACTTTAGCTCTAAATACTCTACTAACTAAATCAGGTCTGTTTTGAACTTCTTCCATTGGCTGTAAATGTTCTTGTATTTCAGGCCAAGAAGGATTACAAGTCATCGTCAAAAATATGTCTGGTTTTCCAAAATGTTGTACCAGAGCAATGGCATCCATATATCTTCGACGCATATCTCTTGGGCCTCCTATGAAACTACCGGGAAGGAATTTTTGTCTGCCAATATTGGAAGCATCTCGTTCTCCCTGCCTCAATAAATCAATAATTCCCTGAAAGGCTTCAATTCTAAATAGATCCTGATTAAATGAAACAAAATCTAATCTTTGTGTCTCAAGTTTTATATATTGGTCCACTATGTATTGTTGAAATACTCTTCCAGAATGTAATGTTTCATTTGGTTCCTGATCTCTTATTTGAATTTTATAACAATAATATTCACGACAAGAAACAGTCTCTCTTTTTCTTAACCCCTTTGATAAAACTGTAGATTCCATATGAAGGAGTCCATCAATAGAATTCATGTTCATTATACTGGGTAATTGCTCATATTCACAATAAATTTGTTTCTTGGAATAACTGTATGTCTTTTTGATTTTTTTAATACCACAATGCCAGCCATTCTGACCATAAGGAAACAACAATGGATATTGCAATGGGTCATAACATCCATAATAGTAATTTACCAATTGACTTCTATTACTATGAGTGTAAATTCGAATATGCGGTGTGGGAATTTGATCATTTAATTCATCTTCAATCCAAATTGCCCCAACTTCGGCTGCAGTGGGTAAGTTATATGTTCTTTGGTCTAAATTGGAATTTGAGTTTAGAGCAATATAAAATTCAGATAAATTTGGAAGAACTGTTAATGATCTTACAAAAGTAGAATAAGGATTAAATTTTAGTATAGCCATTAGCTTTGTAACAATCAGCTCATTAAGAGAATCTGCTAATGCCATTCGATTTGTTAGTTCATTTTCATTATCATAGAAATATAATTGTAAATTTTTTCCTTTTCCTACTGAGGGTATCAAATCATCAATGAAGTGATACATTTGTCCTTGTACCTTAAATGTGTAAATGCCACGATTTCTCTTTGCTAATTCTCTATCATAATGTACTCCAAGTGAAGTGAACGCAAACATATTATTGTAGGCTCTACTGTAAGTGCGAAAATGTTGACATTCTTTGGAGTCACCCAAGAATAAATTTCGCAACTCATTAGGCATGCTATGAGAACTTAGTCTAATTGATCCATTATCACAACAAAAACCAGGTGATTCATATTGAAACTTTTTTGCTCCACAAAATTTGCAATTTGAAACTTTCTTTAAAAGTAAGTAATCTTTTGGCAATAAATTATCATTTTGCAGATTGACTTCTAACTTATTTCTACCTGTGCATGGCAAAAAACAATTATTTGTTCTATATAAAGGAGCGAGAGTACAGTATTTCTTATTACTTTGGTAGAAAGCAGCTAACCTGGATTTGCAGTAGGTTTTGAAGTTAATTTAGTTGGAACATGAGATGTAGTTGATGTAGATCCTAGTATGACGAATAACAATACTTAGCGATAGGTAGGCAATTATTACAAATGAATATAGTAGAAATAGCTGAAGTAATATTTTTGAACTTACCGAGTTCGAAAGAAGATAAAGCAGGAACTATACATTGTCCTTTAGTTGAAGTACTTGGTAGGTTTGTACGTTCGAAAGCTTGAACAACAAAATAAGGAAAATAACTGTAGTAACATTAGGTCATTTGCAGTGTGTAACTATAGGTATAGATATTGAAAAGACAGATTTGACTGAAGGAAGATAAGAATTTGGTTAGCTGACCTTGTTGAGACGATAACGAAGAAGTGCCGATTGTAAGAGCTGCAGTACTATTTGATTGATGAAGAAGTTTTTGTCGTTTTGATTCAGCCCTTTTTTCTCTTAGCTGGGATAAAAGTAATTCCTTTTTCTCCGGGGACATCTGTGCATATCTAGCACGGCGACGGTAATTTCTGTCAGAATTTATTTCTTGGGCAGCCACATTATCTCTATTTTCTTCCATTCCTGTTTGAAGTAGTTGCTGATTTGTTAGCAGCAGCACTAAAGTAGTAAAACTTCATGGTAGTAACATTCATGTCCAAAGAACTTTGAAGCAGATGCAATGAGCAACCATGTCACCTTTGGACCTTAAGGGTGGGCATACAGCCTAACCCGAGACAGACCTCAATAGCACATATGAATTCCTATTTCATTCAAATTCATTAGCAACGAAAGCTAAGGATCTTTTTGGCGCATATGAGGTTTAACTGAGGAATTGGTCATCAGTTTCTTCTTACAAGGTGGTTATGACATTCAGTTTAGACGACATTGATGTTATATAAGGGTAAGCAAATTAGTAGGCTAGCATTTTAAACAGGCAATGTGGAGATAAAGTTTGTATCACCAATACAGTATGCTGACATCTGCCTTGCAGTACTGTGAAACTACACTACTTTGGAGAATCCGACATGTACCCATTGGCATTTTTAAGAGGGCCAGCAATATAACAGCTACATGAAAAAGTTAATAGCAGCGAAGAATTTAGCAAGAGCATTGACCAAACTAAGGACAAATCATTTTCTAATACCTCTGCAGATCAAATAATTACAGACATATAAGGTAATATTTAGTTTTTATAACTGTTTGATTCTGATAAATCGTGCAATCTCATCCATTGTATATTAAAATTTTTATCAGCTAGATGTAATAAGTGTTAGCCAATAGATGAGTATTAGGTAATAGATGACTATTAAAGGATTTACCAAGCAAAGCTTAAAGAAGTTCATAAGTGACATACCTTCCTTCCTGTAAATGCGCGGGTTTTGCAGAGTGAATAATCTAAAAAATCAGAAGCGAAGGTAGATTTAGATTTTAAATTATCCCAAAAAAAGAAAAACCTACCAGAAAAGAAAAGACATTAGTGTAAATACAGAGGTAAAACTAAACAGTAAGCATGAAGCAACATAGTTTAGACAATAGTTATTTTTCCTCTTCGCAATATAGAGTACAACCTACGAAGATTTCCAGCAGCCTGAAAGTAGAAATAAAAAGAAATGAATGCGGAGTATATGAGCAGAAGCTGAATGAATTGTTAGGCTATCGTTATCTTTTGAGCAGAAGCAGTGTAACATGATTTTGTACATGCATGAACTTATTGGTAAGGTAAATAGAATTAATTTATTTTTGGCGAATGCAATACACAGACGCAACACGCGCAGAGCTTAGAGCGAAGAAGATATGAAAAGAGTCGTGCATAATAAACCAACAGAGCAACTGTTTTTTTAGCTGCAATTCTTCAAAACAACCTAGCATTTTCTGAAGAAATTTTCTAATTAAGAGCGTGATACAAACAGTGGAAACTACATTAATAAGAGAAGTAGTAAATTAGCAGCGCAAGTAAAGTACTTAAATTTGGTCCTAGTACCATTCATGTCGACGGTCTGAACATTCCATTTGGTGGTGGTAAGGTTAATTTTAGTGCCTTTACTGTAATACAAACATATGTACTCTCTTTTCATATGCCTGTTATGTTTTTATACCTAGCCAAACCAGATATTATTACTTGAGTTTACCTCATCATCAGCTGTTAATACAAAGTTTAGTTACCATGGAAAAACGAAACCAAGGGGTACTCCTACTAAATAGTAGCAGCGTAAGTTGACATATGCCAGAAATGGTTGCCAAGCGGATCCAACTGCTACGGCTGAAAACATTGTAACGGATGAGTATTTAACAACTCTGATACATGGATTTTCATTTGAATGTATTGAACTTAAATAGTGTAGACACTGACCATGGCAACTAAAGTCATGTTATAACAGATAGACTCATCTTGTATGTGAAATTTTTACAGTGTATAAATAAATAAGAACTAAGAACGAATTTCCTACCTACCCTATTCTTTTATAGGTCAGAAGCGATTTGATTTTCTGATGCCGGTAACACGGAAGGAGTAAAGTGTTCGAAAGACTTTTTGAAGCCATAAAATAGAACGAACAAGACCCAAACCTAGCCTAACCTGAATTTGGTAGGCAGTGAAACAAAGAATTGCTGCAGCTTGTTCCACAGATGGACCTAAATTAAATAATTTACACAGTGACCATGCAAAGTAATTTATGTTGTAAGAGTATATAATCTGGTTTATGACATAACAATTTTTTACGTTGCTAATTCGTGTCTTTATCTTTTAGTATGTGATCAAAGGCGAGTGTAAAATTTAACATTCATGGGTGAGCAAATAGTTTAACCCGAGATAGACTTATATTCTATGGAATCGTTTTATGGAGTATAAATTCAAAAGAACAAAGAAGGAACTTTCTACCTAACCTATTATTTTATAGCTGAAAAGATATTATATTTTCTGATGGCCGCAACATGCAAGGAACAAAGTATTCCAAATAGCTTTTGAATCCATAAAATTGAACGAAAAAGAACAGAGCTTAGTCTAACCTGAATTTGGTAGGCAGTGAAACAAAGATTTGCTAAAGGCTGTTCCAGAGAAGTTCCAAATTTTGAACAATTTGTTGATTTTGAGTTTCCGGATTACGGTAAAAAACAGGCTCTCGTGGACATTCCTGCGACTCTAACTGCGATTTGTTAATAATTTTGATAACAGTAAGCTGACAGTATAAATTCATAACAACAAAGAACGAACTTTCTCCCTACCCTATTGTTTTATATAGCTGAAAAGAGATTGGATTTTCTGATGCAGGCAACATGCAAGGAGTAAAGAGTTCCAAATACTTTTTGGAGTCATAAAATAGAAAGAAGAAGACCCAAAATTACACAAACCTGAATTTGGTAAAGCTTGTTCGAGAGAATTTGCGATTTTGAACAATTTGTTGGTATTGGGTTTCCGGATTAGGGCTCCAGAGAAGCTCTCTTGGACATTCTTACGACCGTAAGTGAGATTTCCAAAAAATTTTGAGAAAAATAAACTGACCCAACTAATGACCCTGTGAACAAGTGCCTGACGAAGCAGCTTCAAGAGTAATTTGGAGGAAGCGCCGAACCAATTTTGCAGAGAAAACAGACAGATCTGCCACAGAGAGAAATGGCTAAGGAAGAGAAGGCTGAAGAACTTTCTGCGAAACAGTGGTTGACGAAGCTGCTTCAATAGTAATTTGGAGGAAGGGCGGAACCAATTTTGCCGAGAAAACAGAGAGAGCTGGCAAAGAGAGAGATGGGTAAGGAAGAGAAGGCTGAAGAACTTTGGGGAAGGTAAATGGAAAGCAGCTGTCTTCCACAAAGGCATTAAAGCTGTCCAAAAAACCCACTGAAAGGCATTCCAATAAAATACGTACAGGTGGGCATTTTGAAATGAAAAAAATAGGGGCAATTTTATTGTACCATTTTGGCTACCTTTGGTACAACCTCATATAGCAGTGTCGGTACAGCCTGAAGTGCCACTTCTAAATAAGAGTAACTAGATAAGGGTGCCCGTGCAAGGCACGGGCATATTGTGGGGATAAAAATAGTTGTAAAGAAAGACGTGCAAATATGCAACATGATTAAATAAATTTCAATGTTAAGACATTTCATAGTATGTTACATGTATTTTGCAAAATGTTATACATTGAACTTTCTATGAAGGCCATAACACATACACTATATGTAGTTTAATATTTGTTGCATTGGCCTAGTAGTTGAATTTTGAATTCTGCAAACTCTCAAGTGTTAACATATATGTTCTTC
>JAJOOO010036431.1:0-13495 GCA_029582685.1 Solanum piurae
AACAAACAACTCTCTCTAAATAATTTGTAAGCTAATTTATTTAAATAAATTTACTAGTACAAATATAAATCATAAAATCAAGAAAATAAACAAAATAACTAAAATGATTTGAGGGATATTTTTTTCTTTACATAGACTTATCACATGGTATTATATCCTATGTATTACTAATACCTCCAAATGGAAGGTATTAGTAATACATCCTATAATACCATGTAGGAGGTATAACTTTATACATAGACCCAAATTCCTACTAAATGTAATATTAAATAATACCTTACATAATACATGAACTATTTCTTTTAATGCAGCCTACCCCTAAATGTATTACTATGGTTATGGGAGAAGAGCATTGAGAAAGCAGATGAAGTAATAGTAGTTCCAATTTGGCTGCAAAATCAACCGCATGAACAGTGACCCATCATACTCTCACTTGAATGATGCATCATTATTCTTCTTCTCTTCTAGCTAGCTAGCTACTTCTTCAAAGTAGAGGAAGCAAATTAATGGGGGAGTTCATAGAAAACACATATATAGGTATGGGGTATGAATAGGAGATTAGCAAGTTGAAATGGATATGTGCTCCATAAAATGTTGAAATGCTAATGATCAATTGATCATCAAACATTTGGTACAATTTTTTTTTGAATTCTTCGTTTGCAGATAAATTACAGAGAGATAGGGACCAGATTCATGGGGCGGGGCGGTTGGAATTTTTTTTGATGGATTGGGTTTTTTTATCCAAAAGGAAGATGTCATGTAATAAATAATAATATTTATAAAAATAATTAAAAAACTGTTAAGTTTTAAGGGTAAAAGTAGGCCAAAAAGGTGGATGGATGAGTATTTTTAAACCTTTTCAAATAGTTCAAAGATATTTTTGGCCCTTTTCCGAATATTTAATATGAATTTTGAAGTCATTTGCAATTATACTCCCTACTAAAAGGGGTACTATACCAATTACACCTCACAATTCAAAACTCTTTTTATTCTTTGTCTACTATTTAGGTGACATAATATGTATTGAATTGATAGATCTGTCACGTAATTTATACCTATAATTTCTTTTTAAAAAGTTATATTTGAAGATAAGTTGCACACTGAAAATATGAGAAACCAAAAATCAGATTTGATATATATATATATCCAAATGAAGATGTCTCTATCTTAATAAAAACAAGAACCTAAAAGATTATAATCTTTAACGTTTAATGTGTTGGGAAAATATTGTTAACCCAAGTATTTTTTTGGCTCAATTGTTAATATTAAAGGATCTTTTCACTGTTGAAACAAACTTAAATTGAGTAATCTGAAATACAAGTACAACTAAAAGCAAACAACAAATTCCTTGTAGAAGCTAAAACTGACGAAATGCCAAGAACGTCTCAGAGTTCTGCATTCATTTCAAGTCGCTGTATACAATTTAAGAAATCTAGATTAACCAGCCATATGACTAAATCTGAAACAATAGATAACTCATCGAGCTGGAAGGCGATGTCTTATGATACCCTGATCCTCGTACAACTCAAAGTTTGCTTTAGTAAATTCATTGCTTGAGAAAAATGTTTTGAGATCAGTCATGCCATAATCAAGTGCCTGCAATGATTTTAGAGAATGGGATGTTCATTAGGCAACGGTTGGGAGGTAACACATAAAGATATCATACTTCAATATCACATAAATAAAGAGGATTTCCAGTATAAATTACCTTGCTTTGTAGCTCCTCAACCTTCACATCAATATGGTCTAGGTTGGCAGCAGAACCTGAAACAATTTCCTCAAACTGCAGTGCATCTTTTACAAGCCCACGTAGGAGGTGAAGAATGATAGCATTGAAATCTTTTTTGTATGTCATGTACTTTTTGAAGCTCTGCAGCAAAATTCAAAACCATTTCAAATGTCCATATCGACAACTATTACTGGGGCATATGAATATAATGTGATTACCTCTTATGTAGCATGAGCTACAAAGAGGTGGAGTGCTGATAGTATTACCTTTTGCAATGCCTTTTGCACCCCAAATTTCTGGGTTGATATAAATGAATCCAGAAGGACACGAATTGCCATATCCACATCTTCTTGAGTAACATGTTGTCTAAGATGCATCCTTGCATGGGCTTCAGACATCCTTATCATCGATTCAATGTGCCTCACTGCTATGGGAATTCCTTGTCCGTGCTGTACATGCACATGGAACACATAAGACATGTGTCATTGCTAAAAAGCTTAAGCTACCATACTTATATTTTAAGAAAGAAGCTCCACTAAATGGCAATCTCACCGAAGATTCTCTCCTTAATTCAGCATAAACCTGTGTGAGCTTGTCCAAGTCCGCATCGTGTAATTTTGGGAATACGTTCAACTTTGCATAAGTTAAGTACTTCTTTAGCAACTCTTGAGGAATTATCTGTGGGAAAAAGAAACTTATATAGATTTTAAAAAATAAAACATAAAGTTCAAACAAATGGTAAAAAATATAAGCTGCAAGGGTAACCTCAGGATCAGTTGCAGCCATAGTGGCATGGGCATCATCCCGTGAATCAGTAAATGACTTCTCATCAATAGTAGCACCTTTTGCTTGTGACCTAAAATGACTATCAACAACAAACTTTGCAAGCATCTCATCAGTGACTGGATCAACCACATCCTGCACAAAACCAGTTTCCTTCAGTTTCAAAAGTTGCTGAAGGAAAAGCTAAACCAGATTGACAGGGCTCTAAAAGAATGACATTACCTTGACCACACAGAGTACATCAAATCGAGAAATGATTGGATCTGTCAATTCCACATTTTGCGTGAAATTCTTCGAGGAATCATATCTACAAGGATTTAAGAGAAAAGTCACTAAACTGAAGCAGGGAAGAAATGTCAGGAAAAGACAAATCTCATAGCATAAGCTACTCAGAGGAATGACTTCCAGAAAGTATAGTGCTTGATTCTACCAAATTGTATTTGCACATTAAAACTATTGGATTCTGTGAATGTGAGGTAGCAGCTAAAGTGAGGAAATGTTATCGCAATACAACAAAAGCAAAAGGAAACCTAAACCTAATGTATAGATAAAGAAAATGTAAAGAAATCCAAGATCTGGTGACCATCAAAGATGTGGAAACCACAGCTGTACTAGAGGGATTAAGCCAGATTTCCAAGATAGAGCTGGTAGCCAACTAATAGTAACATTGACTTAGAAGGAAATGTCTACAGTTAGGATCATATCATCCTATTTCTAAAAACATCAAAATTTGGTTCTCCTATACCTTCCTCCAATAGGATTTGCAGCAGCAATAACAGAACAGCGGGCCTGGAGAGATGTGACAATGCCAGCCTTCGATATGCTAATACTCTGCTGTTCCATTGCTTCATGAATACTCACTCTAAACAAAACATAAAAAAATAATGAAAAGAAACAGGAGAATGTTATTATCGAGCAAGCAATGTAGGGAAGACCAGCTAAATGTGCAGCTATCAGACTTGCATACCTATCCTGATCATTCATCTTATCGAACTCATCAATCAAACATATTCCTCTATCAGCCAAAACTAGTGCTCCTCCTTCGAGGGTCCATTCCCGAGTGACAGGGTCCTTGTGTACTGCTGCTGTAAGCCCTACAGCAGAAGCTCCTTTTCCAGTTGTATAGACAGCTCGTTGTCCCGTCTTCTCAACATACCTGATAGGGTTGTATGGTGATTACAGTACTCATTGATTCAAAATGAGGTCATTCTAAATTTATACTTACTTGAGGAACTGTGATTTTGCAGTGCCTGGATCACCTAGCAGGAGAATATTTATGTCTCCTCTCAGTCTGTGTTTCCCTTCAACATTTTTCTCTTGTCCCCCAAACATTGCAAGAGCTATGGCAGTCTTTATGTCTTCATGACCATAAATTGATGGGGCAATGGACTTGAATATCTGTGGAATAAAAATACATGAGAAAAGAGATAGTCTACAAATCAAAAGGACCAACTGGATTTTAAAATTGACAAGGCGCAAGGGCATACTCGTTCTCCAATCCGAGGGTCTTTGGCGAGCTTTTCAATTTCTTCTTTGTCCTCCTGAGTTAGCTTGTAAGCTGAAAAGAGGTCTTGCTTTTTTGTAACATAATTTGCTTCAATCACGGTAGAAAAGACAGGAAACCCATTCTTGGTATTCAGGGACAAGTCAAAGTTGTTAGTGTAGATTCCTGTGACTTCCTGACATTAGAAACACTGCCTGCCTTTAGCAAGGTCATTGAAAAGTTCAAAAGCATTAAAGTTCAAGAAACACTCAGTAATGCACATTGCCAAAATATTCATTTAACTAGGATTAATTATCATAAACAAGCCAAAAAAGTTAAGAGTTTTACTATCTCTTCTCCTGGTCGGGCACAATCAATAAGATCATTCAACAGTATCACTTCCTTGTATCTAGGAAGCCGACCAGCTGGCACAATTCCTGGGCTTTCTTGTAGTGTCAGTTTCTGATAGTTCCTGTATATTGTCTGCAAAAGATTTAGAAAGAGAATTAAGTTGTCGACTTCATAGTTCTCTTTCTATGGAAAATATACAACACAATGTTTACCTGCTCAACATTGACACTGAATGGTCCTTTTGACTGACACTCTGGGCAAGAACCAACCTTGACTTCTGAGTATGAGTTCTGGAAAAAAGGACCCAATACTGCTCCACATTTGTTACAATCATATTTCACTTGTTGCAATTGGGGAAAGACACCAGATCGCCGGGTGACGACTCCACCAATCCGAATCATGGTGTTCAAATGGATCTGCCTGCAAAGAATGACAAATTCAAGTAAGGTTTTGTTTACACTAGATGTAGTCAACCAAAGTAAGCAAGTAAGTGATATTACCTTATATTGCGAATCTGATCATAAACTGGTAAGTTGGTAATCCTGACATAGACTTTCTGATGAATTTGCTTATAGTTGGGATGAAGATCAAAGACAACTTTGTTGGCAACTTCTTCCATCACTTCAAGGACGGATTGTGGTGCATCTGCCAGCCAGATGGCAATATTGGGATGGACATATATGAATTGTTTGTAATCAATCTCAAGGCTGCATTTATTAACTGCAGATGAAGGATGAACAATTTAGAGAAGATCTAAATTAATAAAAGATCTCTGTTGGAACTCGTAAAACTAAATTCATTCTTGAAAAGGTCAGCAATGACTTGACAAGTTCAGAAACTTTTTTACCTGATACCATCTCATTAATCTGTCGAAGATATTCAAAGTCCCCATGTTCATTTTTTGGATTTACATATGTGAGTAAGAATTCCTTGAACTTCTTTGCAATGAAACGCCGGACTTCATCTCTAGTTACCCATTCCCTAAGTGTTCCCTGAACCCTGTACATCTCAAACTCCCCTTCATCATTTTCATCATCCTGCATGGAAAACCCAAAGAATTGTAAGAGATATATTCAGGCAATTCAATTATGATTAGCCTTAGTAGAAAGGTGTTACTGTGAAAGTACAAACCTCATAGGGATCATCATCAGTTTGATCAGTCATTGGCACATCCTGGCTGGAGTTTACTCGTTGTGATGCCCCTGGCGAACTTGGCATTGCATCAGTATCATCAAAATTCCTTCTGAAATCAGCTCTGGTCCTTTTTGATGGCCTATAGTTGTCATCATCAGTATCTGTAGCAAAATACCCGAGTGTTAGCTGTTTTGATTTTAGTCTGCTGAAGTCATTCTAATTAATAAAACACATCAGTCTCAAATATTCTAAACAAGTTAAATTCATATATATCAGCTCCTACCAGAAGTTAGTCAAACCTTAAGGGTTGGAGGTTCATGAAAACACAAGTGTTCAGTGTTACAGCCGCTAAATAATTAGAGGGGGCAATGTCATAACACCTATATACAATTTACAAATATACAAATTTGAAAACATTCCATGTCTTTCTGAACCAAAAAGTTGGTCAAAGTGTTAAGACTGGGTTAGCGCTGCCCCTAAACTTTTTGTAGTGGCAATAGTATAACTTGCTTAAAATGTCACAACTCACTCTTGATCTAAATACATGGACTACATGAGAAGGGAAGGGGTCCTTAAACTATCAAATAAGATTGTAAACACATCAGAAAGATTCAATCTAGAGCCACAGGGATAGAATACTAGAAATGATGCAGGAGACATCAAACTAAATAGAAATGTGGAAGAGACAAAGAGTGAGCTAGAGTAATAATAATAAAGGAGGAACAAATAACTAATGAAAGGAAAATTAAGAAATTGCATTTAACATGTAAAATAAGCACAATACAAGTATGAAATACAGGTAAATGAGTCTCAAATATCAATCAAATGAAGAAATAACACGATAAAGAGGCAAATAAAAAGCATACCTTGATCATGAAGAAGTTGAGGAAGCTTGCGGTTAGAGACATGTACATCTCTATTGTCAAGTTCCACTTCAGCAGCTTGACGATCTGCCATGATTTGATCCAGATCTCTTTCATCCACCATGGAATCATCCAATCCTAACGACTCGTACTGGTCAGCCTCACCCATCCTCTGATAGTCACTGTAATTTCAGCAAAAGTTTTAAAAAATCAACGAATTTAACTGTGGAAATGTCAGAACTGAAATATCAAAATACGAACTCGAGATAATTGTCGTTGAAAAGGTCTTCTCCGTCTTCCTCTTCAATGTCAGCATCTTCTGGATCGTCTCTGATGATATCAGGATCAACAGAGGCTTCATCCTCTTCAGAGTAGTTTTGGCTAGTATTGAAAGGAAGCTGATCGGTGTTGAATCCTACTGATGTCGGAGAATCAGGAGTAGACGGTGGATTGCCATTTCTATGATCGGAAGATGACGTAGACTCCGCCGGACGGCGGCTACCACTATCGCCGTTGGATTCTTCGCCGGCCATTTTCTCTCTGTTTCTCACTCTACTCGGGCGTTGTGCTTTGTAGGGTTTTGAAGAGGAAAAGATATTGAGCGGCTGATTTATATATCTCGTTGTTTTGGCGGGATAATTTGGCGCCAGAAAACAGATGTGGCCCCAAGCTTAGTGGGCCGATGTCGGAAGCAGGCCCAATTCGAGTTGGTCCTGGTAGTACTATGGCCCAATAAGAGCCTCTTTGCACATAAGTTTTTTTTTTTTGTAAAAATTTCATATATAGCAAACGAATTTAATGAAATAACGCTCTATAGGTATAAGTTATATAATTACATTTTATGAGTATAGTTTAGTTTGCTATGAAGCATTAATTTTGTGTATAATATTTATTTTATAGATAATTTATATATATATATAGCTCCTCACCCCATAATAAAATAATGATTTAACATATATATATAGCTCCTCACCCCATAATAAAATAATGATTTAACATCTAACCTAGAAATTGATTATAAACTAAGTGGAGAAAATTAATGTAGCAGGCATATACAAAAATGGAAGGCCGGGGGAAATTTGCTTACCTGCAAACCCTTCGTCCCCTTTTGACGTTGCAGAGAACCACAGTTAAATCCGTAGCAGTTTCGTATGACCACAAAAATATTAATCCTTCTTTCTTTAATTTATTTTCTTAATACATGGGCCAGGCGGTAAGGGTATTAAATAAAATAAGAATTTGGCCCATTAATCACCAACTCAAAATAACTATCTAAAAGAATACCTGTAAATTAATTATATAGATATCATGAACTGATCAAGGAAGAATTCAACGTATCTCACCCAAAGAATAAAATGATCATGTAACCACCTAGAGAGCGATACACCCAAACATACAAAACCTCTAACAACACTATCGAGATGCTAGCTCGGTACTTGATCATTTTATTCTTTGGGTGAGATACGTTGAATTCTTCCTTGATCAGTTCATAACACAATCTTTCCACGTAGTTAAGTTATAAAAATCTTATCTTTAGACATCAGGAACTGATCAAGGAAGAATTCAACGTATCTCACCCAAAGAATAAAATGATCATGTAACCACCTAGAGAGCGATATATATATATATATATATATATATAACTTATACTATTTGTATATTGTTTAATTTATAATATGGTATATATGTAAGTAATTGTATAAAATTCTTATACCATGTATATTTGTAAGTAATTGCATAAATTACTATGTCAATTGTATATGATTCGACAAAAAGGGTGTGCTTTAATTTGATAATTTTTTTGTGCAATCTAACCGTATATATAATTGTGTAAGGTTGTATATTTTTTATTTTATACTATTGTATATATGTAGGTATTTGTATAATTTTTTATATTATGTATATATGTTAGTAATTGTATGAAATGATTGTATATAAATCATCGTATATAATTACTTTTATCAATATACAAATGTGTAACTTTGTATATGTATGTTATTTGTATATGAGTATATAAAAAAGCGTGCAAATTGATTTTATTTTTCTATTTATGATTAAATTGTTTGTAATCTCTACCAAAAATGTCATGCATTCTGGAAAATGGGACGATACAAACTGTTATGTCGATTATACTATAAAGGGGATAGTCTTTAAAGAACAAGCATCGTTTCTTGAGTTTTATACAATAATTACAACACAGATTGGTGTTGACGTGAATAGGAAGATATTGAAGATTGAGTATAAAGTTGAAGAAAGCAATACACCAATGGTTATACACAATGACATGGGTGTTAGGGTGTATATAATGCTTAAAAAGGTTGACAGTGATTTTAACAAATTTTCAATTTGTATAACCGTTTTAAATTTGTGTAATAGATAGAATCTATTGTGCCAGAGTTCATCAAATGGAGAGTTAGGGGTATTGGTGCCAATTTGTATTAATGAGATTGCTGGATATGATTCACAGAATATGGCATTGCAGAATTGGAAGACACAAATATTGTGTTTGTATCGATGGATACTAATGAGGTGATTTCAGATCCATCTAACAAATATGTTGAAATTGATCAAGTATATAGGGACAAATCAACTTTAAAATCAGTTATGAAAAAATATGTAATTGCACAAAAGTTTTAATACAGAACTATGAGGTTGAATTCAATCATGTAATGCATTTCAATACTTTTATGTATATTTGTATGTGTTTTTTTTTTGCATATTATAGAATATATTTGTATATATTTGATTATATTATGTATATTTATTGGTTGTGATGAAACTCTCATGTAGTTATACACTAGAATGTTATTATGAGGAATGTGAATGATTAATGAAGGCATCGAATATCAACAAATCTGAAATATTCAGAATTCAAGCATTCAACTCACAACATACATATCCTTTATAGGATAAAGTTTATTCACAAAGACAAGCAACTAGCAATTTGATTGGAGGAATTGTGAAGCCTAAATTGACGGATCACAAGTGTAAATATACACCATTTGACAATAAAAAGGATGTGAAAATTTATCTTGAAATTAATGTTAACTATATGTTGGCTTGGAGGGCTAAAGAGAAAGCTTTGTAATCTTTGAGGGGTACACCAGCTGGATTGTATGCAAAATTACTTGTGTATTTGTATATGATGGATATAACTCACCTAGGAACCCATATACGTATTAAAACGAGTCATAATATAATGAGTTTTTTTTAATCTATTTATTACATTGAATACATTCATACGGGAATTTATGCACTCCAGAGCAGTAGTTCTGATGGATGGTACACTTGAGAGGACCATATAATGGGACATTAGTGACAGCAAACATGACAGTTGGCAAAAGTATTTTGTAAATTAATATGTATATGTACACATGAACAGTTGTATATTTACAACTTGAATATTTATTATGAAAAAATAAATTGTATACTGATATAATTGTAGGACATATATTTTCACTGGCGTATGGTATTATTGATTCAGAGAATGATGTTTCTTGGACTTGAATTTTTGAACAATTAAGAAAAGCGTACGGAGAGAGGAGTAATATGTGTGTTGTGTCAGATAGAAATGGGAGCATTATAAAAGATGTTACAAGAGTATATGATAATGTACCACATTACGCTTGTCTGTGACACTTATGGAATAATGTTCAAAAGAAGTTTAGAAAGTCTCATGAGAAGCTAACTAGGGTATTCTATACAGTGAGAAAGGCTTGCACGCAAAATGGATTTGATATGCTAATGAATACAATAGAAAATGTAGATTTGAGTGAAAAAATACTTGGAGTAAGCTAGATATGACAAGTGGGCTCTGTGTTATGCACAAGTCCATAGGGGGTAGCGCATGACATCAAATATTGTTGAGAGATGTTGCACTTGTTTCAGGGAGGGAACTACCTATCTTTGATTTTCTAGCAGGTGAGGCTAATGTTTGAAAGATGGAGTCATGATTATAAGAAAGAAGCAACATGCACATTTACACCATTGATTGAAATATATCATGAAATACTCACAGATGATGAAGCCATGAACACAAGGATGATGGTAAGTTTTATGTATAATTGTATAATTAGTAATATATAATCAATTTATTGTATATTACATATTCATATATACTAATTATTTTTTTATTTTCTTTGTATATATGAACTGGTTGTACCGTCAATTGAATATGTGCACAATGTGAATGATGATGGAAGATATTATGTAGTTTGTCTTAAAAAAACTTGCAGTTCTGGAAGATTTCAATATGAAGAAATATCTTGTGAACATGCTTAGGTTGTATTGAAATCAAAAAGTCTAGCACCATATGAATATTTTTCTGATTTATACAGATCAAAGACTATGTTGAAGACTTATAACATGACTATACATCCTTTACTGAATGTAACTGAATGAGTGACACTGGAATACATACAGGCTGATGAAGTATTACCTGCAAAATTTAAGAGACCTCAGGTCAAAGAAGAAGCCTCGCGAAAAAATAAAAAAGAGAGTTGTTGAGGACTAAGGGAAAAAATACATGCAGTACTTATGGAATTGCAAGTCACAATTGGAGTTCATGTAGGAATAAGCCTCAAGATGCTTAAGGATTTTAATTTTTTATTATGTTATACAATTGGAGAACCTATGCGAATACATTTTAAATGGTACTTTAGTTTATATAAACTGATTTGACTTGCTTTAATATATTTTATATGTCTTAAATTGAGCTGAACTTTTTATATTAAGTTTGATATACAATAAATTTGTAATTTTGATTATTGTATATATTTCGATAAGTTTTCTCTACTGAATATGACTAATAAGTAATGTGTTGTTACTTTTACAAGTAATATATGCAAAATGAATATGTATAACAATTTCTTGTATATCTAACAAGTTTTTATATGAATGTAAGTAAATTGTATATAAATGAAATAGTTCTTATGTATATGTACAATTTTGTAGTTATAATTGTATATGTATCTAAAATACATTGTATTTTTAAATGATTGTATATATTTCTTAAGTAAGAATGTCTAAAATTTTTAATTTGCAAATGTGTTGATGTATTAAGACTGATAGTTGGAAAAAGTAATTCTATATATGTACAAATCACAATGAATAAATTTGTATACATGTTTGTATATTAAAAATATAGTTAATTTATATGTATATACACAAGCAAATAACGGAATCAAAGTGATTGTTTAAAATAAAGAAAGCATATTACCAGAGAAATATATAAAATTCTTAGGATCTGTCCATTTAACAAAAGTCAGTTACGAATATGGTAAAAGCTACCGGATAGCGATCCTTTCGCTACTATCGCAGTCTGTTCAATTCCTGGTTGGTTGGCTTCAAAGGCGCTTCACTATCACCGACGGCTTTAACTTGTATCTTTTGAATGTGCAGCAATGAAGAATATCTGATACGCATTTCTTCTAGATCAATTGTTGCTGGAATGTCTTTGTCCTCACTGTGAAACTCCGCTTATTCCACAACGTATACTCTACAATCCCTATGAAAATAAACAGAATTTATATGATAGTACTCTTATAAGACTTAATTTGTATTAGATTCAAAAAAATTCTACTTACAAACTATCTTTTGGTTGTTGTGGTATGCCTTTGATATAAACAATATCAAATGGATCATATTTAGTGTGAGCTTGGTATCGCGGATGACTTGAAACATCCAAATCTTTCTTCTGATAAAAATGAGACTTCACAAGATACATTGGGATGAGCTGTGCATACTTATTGATCTGATTATCAACATATGAATGATAGAGTGAATTTTTGATTGAATCGCACACCTTTATACAATGATCGTTGAAAGATATAACAATCAACACCAATGTAACCTTCCCGCCTTCACATTGACAGGGGTGAATACATTGTCAATTATATGTCATTGTGCAGAAACATGCATTCTGTATCCAGTGTATTCAAGAATCATCTCTTGTAATCTATCCTTAGATGAAACACTTGAAGTTTCATAATATGCATCCCTGACATTGTGTATCACAATGTTGAAATTACAACATAGATTTGTGAATTCCTTTTTCCTTATGTTGTAGAATATCACATCTATGTGATGTGATAAAATTTGGAATACTTGTATAAGTTGTATATTATACAAGTACATACTATTTATATATTTTTAAGAACAAATAACACACATACCGAGTCATCAAGAAACTGTCGTTTAACCCAATTTTGTAGAATCAATTTTTGTCCGCAATGATATCAACACCGAAATTAAACATTTTTGATAATGTTGCCTTGTTCTTTCTGTAGTGATCCTCATTATTGTTCCTAAAAAATAAAAAATTAACTAGACATCCTTAAAGAATGAACTAAAAATATATATAATATATTGTAATTAAATGGTTTACTTTGTATAATGCTTGACGAGTAGGTTTTCATTCAGTCATTTCCAAATTTTCGTATACAAGGTAGACTCTTCCGCACTAGACATTGAAACAAATAGATGTTTCAAATAAAATATTATTGGAACCTGTGATGAACTACCTGAAAAGTATAAAACATTAATATCCACAGAGTGCATACATTTGGTTAATACACACATTTGGTTAATACACAAATACAATTAAAAAATGAATAATTATTGTGTATCAGAATCAGATTCGAATAATGTCATGTACAGAGAGGTATTGAATGGACCTGACGTCTAGCCCTATGGTTGGAAATGATATATGTTTAGCTATAACTTGTTGTAGATGTAATACAACATTTTTCAGTGTATTCATACTTGAAAAAAGAGGATCCGACAATTCAACTTGTGTTTTAATTATAAATGTATACGAATTTGAATCAACCACAGGTACCATTTGTAGAGACACTGGACAAAATGGAACCTCTCTTGCATCTGCAATGAATTCATCTGATGGAGCAGTATATTTATCATTAAAAGGTACCTAGATTTCTGAATTATCTGTATGTCACGACCCGAGAGCATCCCCAAGTCGTAACATGCGTATTCGACCTCTCGGAGGTCTCATACAAGCCCTTAGCATTCATCACATTAGATATGTAAAATAGTGCGGAATTAAAAACTCTTTAAACAAAATCTCATAAGAGTCAAATGTCACTTTTAAAAACATCATTTAAATGTACACAAGCGGAATACTAAGTCTCTTAG
>JAJOOO010036435.1:0-11779 GCA_029582685.1 Solanum piurae
ATCTTAATTAAATTAAAAGTGATTGTTTGTCAGTTGTACTGATCTCCTTTTTTTCTATATCTTAATTAAATTAAAAGTGATTGTTTGTCAGTTGTACTGATCTCCTTTTTTTCTATATCTTAATTAAATTAAAAGTGATTGTTTGTCAGTTGTACTGATCTCCTTTTTTTCTATATCTTAATTAAATTAAAAGTGATTGTTTGTCAGTTGTACTGATCTCCTTTTTTTCTATATCTTAATTAAATTAAAAGTGATTGTTTGTCAGTTGTACTGATCTCCTTTTTTTCTATATCTTAATTAAATTAAAAGTGATTGTTTGTCAGTTGTACTGATCTCCTTTTTTTCTATATCTTAATTAAATTAAAAGTGATTGTTTGTCAGTTGTACTGATCTCCTTTTTTTCTATATCTTAATTAAATTAAAAGTGATTGTTTGTCAGTTGTACTGATCTCCTTTTTTCTATATGGACAATGTAACTTATTTAGCTTCTTGTCTACTTCTATTTCATGTATGATGATGTCTCTACGTCTTGTGACTTTCTTCTCAACTCTAGTATAACAGTTAAGGAAAATGAACCTATATTTGTATTAATAGGTTTTGTTTCTTTCTTTTGGAGTTGGAGGTTGGGGTTTGGTGTTTGGAAAATGTTGAGTCAGGTTCATTCACTTATGCAATTACTGAGGTATAAGATATAAATTTTGGATGGTGGTTCAATTGAGATCAAGGATGGGAATTTGGATTTTGCTGCTTGAAGATGTTTCTTTGTTCTAACCAACCAGAGGAACTAAACCCAAGACAGTTAATATACAGTTTTCTGCATGACCGAAAAGCCAGTCATATGTGTACTGTAGAAGGGTAGAGGGTGGGCCCGTTATCCCTGAATTTCAAAGAATGTGGTTGGCCCCAGAGAAAATCTCTCTCTGTTATAAAAAAAAAAGAATGATGCAACATACTGTACAATGTCAATTTCAACATGATCAAGGGATGAGAATTGTAGTAGATTTCTGCCATTTCGGCTCTTAGAAGTCAAGAACATGAAGGTGATTGATTAGCAAAATAGTGTTGGATGCACTGATATTAGGATTACCTGGATAGGCGCTCCTTTTATATTAACTAGTGATACTTTTTTCTATTAATTTTCCTTGGGCTCTGGCCTCTGATAGAATTGAGGCTTACTTCCTTCATTAGCTATGCTGTCTGTCTGCTTTTGCTCTCTAACT
Source organism: Solanum piurae (assembly GCA_029582685.1). Lineage (NCBI taxonomy): Eukaryota > Viridiplantae > Streptophyta > Magnoliopsida > Solanales > Solanaceae > Solanum > Solanum piurae. The sequence continues at coordinate 1,221 of JAJOOO010036435.1, forward strand.
GCTGCAACATTAGAATCTGTCTCCTTGTTGTATAATTAGACTTCCTGCAGTATTCTTCATTAGCTTTTTTGCATGTTAAAAGAATTGCACAAGACATGCAATAGTAACATATATTTACCTTTCTCTCTTAGTTCGAGTTTGTATACATGTCTCCTCTTTGTATTGGAGTTTAATCAGTGCGTTGCATTACATCATTATCAACTTATTAAGGTTCAACTTTATCAGGAATTAAATGAATTGTCTTAACAGATAAAAGTGTGTCCATGTTCATCTATAGTTATCCTTTGCTTCCTTGTCGTCAGTTGATACTGAGATGTGCACATCCAGCCTAGGAAATTAAGAACTTTAGTTTTTTGAATATTCTCACATCCGTGTCATTGATGTTATTATGGAACTTGTTAGTTCTTCCTCTCTCTTAAGGGTATGTGCAGACTACTTATATTGTACACTTTTTTGGTAGAAAGACGTTTTCGTTTTTTGCTTACTCTATGCTTTCTTCTCTGCTGTAGATTTTCGAATTAGAAGCAGCAGCAATGTCTCCAGCATCTAGGTCCAAGTCAAAGGACAAAAAGGGTGGCAAGGAACCACCCAAAGCTGCTTCAAAGCCTTCAAGTGTAAATGCAGGTGCTACTACACCGACTAGTGGATACAATCCTCTTTTAGGAACATTCCATACAATTGAGACAGCTCCTGTGACTTCAAATGCTGCTCTTCATGTGAACGGTCGTTTCAGAAATATTGACGAGACAGATGACCATAGTGGGCACTCACTTGGACCTAGCAGCGAGTATGATTCTGTTTCCAATAATGGTAGCTGGTCTGGTGAGTCAGAGGACCATAAAGAGAAAATGTCTAATCCCCCTCCCCGGGCAGAGACAGTAGTACCTGGCTCTGATAATGACAAAAGGGAAAAAATCCGTCAGAAAAATGAGAAGAAGCATCAACGTCAAAAGGAGAGACGAGCTCAAGAATTGCATGAAAAGTGCAGTGGTTATCTCATGTCAAGAAAGCTGGAAGCACTTGCCCATCAGCTTGTGGCTATGGGATTCTCTTCAGAACGAGCTACAATGGCTCTTATCTTAAATGAAGGCAGAGTAGAAGAATCAGTCTCATGGTTATTTGAAGGTGGTGAAGAAGCAGATAAACTTAAGGAACATAATCTTGATTGTGGGGGTAATTTGAAAATTGACATTTCAGAAGAGCTTGCTCGCATTACAGACATGGAAAATAAGTACAAGTATTCCAAGCAGGAGGTTGAAAGAGCCTTAGTTGCCTGCGAGGGTGATCTTGAGAAGGCTGAAGAGACTTTGAGGTCACAAAAACAGGAAGCACATTCTGCGCCATCTAAGCCTGAAGAAAGTGGTGATCCTCCTACCTTGGGCAATGGCAAGCTTCCAAATACCACCACCCAGAACCTACTAAGAGCACCTGTAAAACCTTCACCCAACATGATATTGCCTAAAAGGGATGATAGAGACTTCAATTATACTAAAGTTGCAGCCACATCAGGATCTTCTGCAGAGAATGGAAGCAAAAGTATACAATCACTTAAAAGGGTTCAGCCAAAATTGGAGTGGGCCAAGCCACCACAAATGGCAGTGCCTGCTGACAAAAGGTGGCTAAATGCAGGATCAAATCCTTCTGTTTCCTATTCTTTGGCATCTCCTTTGCAGGCATCAACCCAATCCTCCAAGACGGAAGCTCGTTACATTGCTGTAGGAAATGAATTGAAGAATCTACAGCTAGGAACCGTGAGAGAACCAGTTATAGTTATGCAGCGACCCAATCAATCATTTAATCCTAAGCAGACTCCCACCTCAACTGTAAGCTCTTCTCCGCCAGGAAGTACAGCAGGATGGGTTCCTTACACTGTTGAGACAGCGAAACCCAATGGACCGATGCCACATATTCCTGGCACAAGAAACCTGAGCCCAAATGGTGTTAGCACAAACCAGTTGTACAGCCAACTTCAGTATCAACAACACCAGCAGGCGCAACAATTTGTTTCTAGCAACGGCCCACTTGAATCGCCAGGAACAAGCCGGGGTAATAATTTGTGGAGTAGAACAGGTGCTATGCAGACACAAACCCTTTCTGCAGCTTCCTCACTTGGACTCTTCTCTGGGTTGGGCACCAATGGTCTGTCTGGGTCATCGTCTCCGGTTGATTGGAACAGTGGTGGTGGCTCAATGGAACAGCTAGATTACACTAACATAGACTGGAGTTTAGATCGCGGGTCTTCATCTTCAAGAGCAGGTGGGATGTGGCCAGGAATGAACCCTTTAATGCAAAACAATGCACGTACATATGATTCATTTACCCCTGGACTCGGTGTTACATCTGCCATGAGACCTGTTCTGTCCAATGGTGGTGGTGTCTCGATACCTGGGCTTCAGGAACGGGCTGCAACAGCAGAAACATCTACTGGTGGTTCTCGGGAGTGGACTTCTCCTTTTGAAGAGAAAGATCTTTTTAGCTTACCAAGACAGTTCGTTTCTTCTCCCTCCCTGTAGGGTTGATAGGAGAGGATTTGAAATGAAATAAACGAGAGAAAAAATGGAAGAGACCAGTAAATGTGCTTGAATTTGATGTTGGTTCTTATATGATGCTATTTCCCTGTTGATGTTTGTGAGATCCATCTTAGTGGTAGTCTTTTAGTTTACTCTTTGGAATTAATCTTTATCCCCCACCCCACCCAATCCCAAGAGGATAAAAAGGTGGAAAATTCCTCTTAATATTGCAGGGGGAAAGCCTTAACGAACACAGAAACATTGGTGTGTTGCATCAATCTTGCACCCGTTAATGAAATTTTATATTAAAAAAAGTGCGTACCGTTGACAAGTTGATCGACTTTTCTGTTGAAAAAAACAAATATTAACATCATATTTAGCAATTTAATCTTATGAGTTGCTATTGAAGTGAAATATCATCAAATTTATTTGTTTGCAGTAAAAAGAAAATTAGTAGCCTCATCAGGAATACAGTGGAATGGAAGACTAGTCCCAGTCCCACTACATTGGTTATCATAAGCATCTATTTTCAAAGGTAAAAGTAGGTCTGCATGCACCTCACCCTCCCCAGTCTCCAGTCTCTGTATGTTGTTATTGAGAAAGGGAAGCTCCCTATGTGTAGTGCTGTTCTTCTTCACTACAAAGGTCCCCATTAATAGGCGTAGCGAATTCAAGAAGTTGCTTGTCATGCTCGAATACACACATTTCTTGTTCATTCAAGTTAACAAATGCTTCAATTTCTCCATCATATGTCTTCATCAAGTAAATAAACCCTTTGCAATGCTTGATCTAATAGGCTTCCCAAATCCAAAATCTAAATCTTGTAACAATGGGAACTTACATACGCTACTCGAAAAGTAAAGATCACATTTCCTTTTATGGAATGGCTCCTCCCCTGTTCTATATGCATCTAACATCTCCATAACATATTCATTTTCTTCAACAATATTTCTTGTGGAGAGGATGTTCTTCGCCTTTCTTATATCGGTTACTAATTTTGACAACTTCAATTCTTCCTCTTTCTCGTATATCGGTGAGGAGATTACCTATAGAGTTTGGGGGTAGTGGCGGTGATATTATTTCTCGTAAATCAAAGAACTGAACCAACTGAGATAGCTTGAATGAACCTGAATTAACAATGGTGGCAGAAGATGCAGCACATTTGTAGATAAGTGTATTTACAGCCTCATTGCTCGTTACATTTTGCACCCCAATTGACGATTTTAATGCACTTAGTTTTGTGCTAGAGAAAACAAACTTCTTTTGGACACATTTGTTCATGTCTGATCCAACAACAGGGGAAACCAATGAACCAATTGGCGATGGTATAATAGAGTCCTCGATGATATAACAGCCCAATCCCTCAAGAAGCAATTGGCGCTGCTTCCATCTCCTATTTTGTGCGACAAGCAAACACTCACCTCCACAATCAAAATGACTTAATTGAGCTACAATTAAGGCGCGATCCACGCCATTTGCCCATGGTACACCTTGAGGAAATGTCAAATCTTTGACATTTGAATCAACAACTTTGTCCATTGGAGAATTGATTTGGACTTCCAAGAACTCATCCCCATGGTCATCACACTCAATAGTGGCATTGTCTTTTAGACTTCCAGCCCATGGATAGTAATAACTTAATGTTTTTGACAAAGAGTTTGATAGAAGATTTGATAGTTGCTTAGGCCCATTTGGGATGACATTAACTTGATTTTTGGGGTAGAAGAAAACTAAAGGCATATAGAAGTGAGTGAGGCATTGATCTAAAATGGAAAGTTTGTGCCATCTTTGAGTAGATGGGTTGGGAGTGAAAGGTTTGATGATTTTCTTGGAAATTATTGATATCATTCTTCACCTTTTCTTATCACTCCATTACAACTAAGCTAGCTATATATATGAGGCCTTAAATACCAAAAGGAATAGAAAAATTGGCATAGCTTATGAAGTTGATCGTAGGTGTAATAGGACTCATAGCTAGTTACTGCAGGCCCGGTCTCCATTCAGAAAGATGAAGCGCGAAAAAGTCTAAATAGGGGTTAAAAGTTTGCATCTCATAAATATACATCTCACCCATTCTATTTTAGTTAGAAATAATGACAAAGTCCATCCGAATTCGGAACCATCCAATGAAGAATAAGAGGAGAGCAAAGCGAACTAATTTTATTTTATTTTTGGTAGAAAGTTAGGTACATTTCTACCAAAAAAAAATATTAGGTCCATATCTTTAATTAGTGTGATGACCAAATCCTTTTGGAAATCGAGATACAATCCTTATGACAGATATATTCAAATCAATTAACATTGAGGACGATCTAATAAGAGTGGGTAAATAGAGTTATGTCTAATTTTTATGTAAGAGATTATTTTATTCATTTTCCAAGACTACAGGGCAAAGCCTGAACGAACACAGAATCTTTGATGGTGTGTTACATGGATCCTGCACCCGTTAAACATCATATTTAGCTATTTAACCTTATAAGTAGTGAAATTGCATCAAATTTTATTCGTTTTCTGTAAGAAGAAAATTAGTAGCCATATCAAGAATACAGTGGAACGGAAAACTTGTCCCAGTTCCACAACATTCGTTATTATAAAACATCTATCCAACAAAGGTAGTAGAGGTAATTAAGTTTGCGTACACCTTACTGTCCCCAGACCAGATGAGGTATGTTGTTATTGTTGAGAAATAAACAAGACAAGGGAATTATATATGGAGTATGAATTATCATGCTCGAACACAGACATTTGATGTTCATTCAAGTTAACAAAAGCTTCAATTCCTCCATCATATGTCTTCATCAAGTAAATAGACCCTTTGCAATGCTTGCTCTAACAGGCTTCCCAAATCCAAAACCTAAATCTTGTAATAATGGGAACTTACATAATTAAGCTACTCGAAATGTACAAATCACATTTTCGACTTTCTTATATCCGTTACTAATTTTGGAAAACAGATAAGTGAGTGAGGCCTTGATCTAAAAGGGAAAGTTTGTGCCATCTTTGAGTAGATGGTGTGGGAGTGAAAGGTTTGATGATTTTTTCTTTGATAGCATTCTTCTTTACCTTTTCTTATCACTCCATTACAACTAAGCTAGTTATTTATACACACGAGGCCTTCAATGCAAAAGGAAAAGAAAAATTGGCCTTACGATTCACAATAATAATGAAGGATCCAAGGGTTAAAATTCCCCGTCCCATTGGGGGCGAAAAACTAATCGACTTCTCAAAAGGTGTTGCTAATTTTACTTAGCGACTAATACATTAATTAGCTATGAGCAATTCATCGATGGATTAGCATGAAGTTAGTAGCTAATTTAAATTTTTATTAAGTGATTAACAACAAAAGATTATTTAATAAATGCATATGACTTTCTATGTCTATCATACTAAAAATAGATATTTCATTTTTACTTATTCCATTAAAAAATAATAAGAAATAACTTATCACTTAGCTAGATACATATTTTATTGTATTTTTGGAAGAAAATTAGGTACATTTCTACCAAAAAATTAAAAAAACATTAGGTATATATCTTTAATTACTGTCATGACCAAATCTTTTTGAAAATCGAGATGCTATCCTTATCACAGAAATATTCAAATCAAATAAAGTAGAAGGGGTGATGGACCAGATTATTTTATTCACTTTCTAAGTAAAAAAAATTGCAATAAAAATTGTTGACGTAAAAAGCACCCGGCTCACAACGGTGAAATACACGTCTATAGGATTTGTCCCAAATTTCACTACAACAACGAGCATAAAAAAATCAGATTACAAATACATAGCAATTTATGAACTAAAAAAATTCCGATTACAAACACTTGCAACTTATGAACTAGACGAGAGGGAGTTGCTCGGATTGTAAACACCCCTCACTTCCAACCCAAAGGTTGCGAGTTCGAGTCATCAAGGGAGAAAAAAGGGTGGGAGCTCCTAGGGAATGGTAAAAAACTTATGAACTAGCTATAATCCTTCTCGCAATAACTTGCGGAGATTGTTGAGTCCCCTCCAAGCTACACTTAATTTAGAGCTCGATTTCTCTAAGTTCTTACCTAACACTACTTTTAAGAAAGCTGAAGTAGACGTACACTTTACATTCTTCAGATCCCATTTGTTTTTTTTTCAAGTGCTATTTAATTATTGTCAGATTTTGGCTCTTCGTGTTATACTAGAGAAGATTTGTTTAATCTTAGATTTGGAGATATACTTATACTGGGTGAAATACTCTTAAAACAATGTTATTGAGATGTCTCAAGCAATGAAAATCTCCTACAATATTTGTGACCAAATATTTTCCATAAGATATCCAATAATCTTAAAGGTATTCCACTCTTTGTTCTTAGGGAAAATTAATTACAATCTTACAGTTGGGATGTTGGAATTGAAGACCAAGGTGAGATGCAAAAGGGGAGACAGTCTGCCCTAATAAAAGTATTAATTTCACAGTTTGAAGTCGTTGATCTGTATAAGTTGCACAAAAATAATTTTATTGTTGCTCCACGGGCTCCAAGGCTTCCCAAATCCAAAATCTAAATCTTGTAATGTGGCAGAAGATGCAGCACATTTGTAGAAAAGTGCATTCACGTCTATGGAAATTGCCTCCATATGTGCCCTTGAGCCACCAATGATCATATGGGGAGATATATATTTAGTTCTCAAAATTTTAGTGAGAAATAAAAATTTCATGTCAGCAAATTTTAATCGAAAAAATAATTAAATAGGTTGAGTCACTTTCTGCGCAAAGAAGTCATAGTTTAATGACTCTTGAATTGAAAATCAAAGTTGTGTAGCTTTCTTTGAAAAGAAGTTGATAGTTGAGTGACCATAAAAAATATTAACTCATTGATGGTGTGTTACAACAACCCTGCGCCCATTAAACGTGTACCCTAAAAAGATGATCGATTTTTCTGTCAGAAAAAACAAGTATTAATCTCCGTTTTAACATCATATTTAGCAATTGAATCTTATGAGTCCCTATTAAAGTGAAATTGCATCAAATTTTACTCGTTTGCAGTAAGAAGAAAAATTAGTAGCCACATCAGGAATACAACGGAATGGAAAACTAGTCCAAGTTCCACGACATTCGTTATTATAAAGGTAAATGTCACCCACCCTAGACGGGGTATGTTGAGAAATAAACAAGAATCTGCTTTGGTAAGACAATCATATATGGAGTATGAATTTGTCCCACAATTCATCATCAAGCGTGTTACTGTTCTTCTTCGTAACAAAAGTCCCCGTTGATAGGAGTAGCGAATTCAAGAAGTTGCTTGTCATGCTCGAACACAGAAATTTGATGTTCATTCAAGTTAACAAAAGCTTCAATTCCTCCATCAAATGTCCTCATCAAGTAAATAAACCCTTTGCAAAGCATGATCTAATAGTCTTCCCAAATCCAAAATCTAAATCTTGTAAGAATGGGAATTTACACACGCTACTCGAAAAGTACAGATCACATTTCCTTTTATAGAATGGCTCCTCCCCTGTTCTATACGCATCTAGCATCTCTATAGCAAATTCAAGATTATTTCTTATAGAGAGGTCATTTTTGGACTTTCTTATATCGGTTACTAATTTTGACAACTTGAGCTCTTCCTCTTTCTCGTATATTGGTGAGGAGAATACAGTGAGGAGATTTCCTATGGTGTTTGGTGGTAGTGGAGGTGATATTATTCCTCTTATATCAGAGAACTGAACCAACTGAGACCGCTTGAACGAGCCTGAATTAACAATGGTGGCGGAAGATGCAGCACATTTGTAGACAAGTGCATTTACGGCCTCATTGCTCGTTACATTTTGCACACCAATTGACAATTTTAATGCACTTAGCTTTGTGCTAGTGAAAATAAACCTCTTTTGGACACATTTGTTCGCGTCTGATCCGAAAACAGGGGAAACCAATGGACCAATTGGCGATGGTACAATGGAGTCCTCCACGAAATAAGGAGATGGGGTTGTGTTTGAACTTCGAGTTAATGCAGCCCAATCTCTCAAGAAGCAATAGGCACTATTTCCATCTCCTATTTTGTGCGACAAGCAAACACTGAGTGCTATTCCTCCACAATCAAAATGACTTAATTGAACTACAATTAAGGCGCGATCAACACCATTTGCCCAAGGTACACCTTGAGGAAATGTCAAATCTTTGACATTTGAATCAACTACTTTGTCCATTGAAGAATTGATTTGGAGTTGTAATAACTCAGCACCATGGTCATCACACTCAATAGTGGCATTGTCTTTTAGACTTCCAGCCCATGGATAATAATAACTTAAAGTTTTTGACAAAGAGTTTGATAGAAGATTTGATAGTTGTTTAGTCCCATTTGGGATGGCATTAACTTGGTTTTTGGGGTAAAAAAAAACAAAGGGCATATAAAAGTGAGTGAGGCCTTGATCTAAAAGGGAAAGTTTGTGCCATCTTTGAGTAGATGGTGTGGGAGTGAATGGTCTGATGATTTTCTTGGATATTATGGATAGCATTCTTGACATCCTTTACTTATCTGATTATAACAACTAAACTAGCTATATACATACATGATGCCTTGAATGCAAAAAGAAAAGAAATTTTTGGATGATGTACTAAGTTGGTTATAGGTATAATAGGACTCCTAGCTATTGCATGCGATCCTAACTAGTTGGGCAAGTCAGGCCCTGTCTTGAGGTGTCCCCCACCGCCCCACCGGTTGTTTACATGACACAAGTCGGGGCCAGTCTCGATACAGAAAGATGAAGGTCTCAAAAGTCTAAATAGGGGTAAAAAAATTCGCATCTCACTGTGGGCACACATCTCGATGTGATACAAGCCTATTCCATTTTAGTTGGGAAAGAATGGCGAAACCCATCAGAGTCCAACAAAGAATAAGAGGAAAGCAAAGCACCAATGGTGCATGCAGAACGGTCACGGAGAAAAATAAGTGTGGAAGAGGTTTCAGTCATCAGATAGATTTTCAAAGAACAGGCCATCATCCTTGCTGAATTTCAACAATCTAGTCTGCTCTAAAAATAAAACTAAAATGTAGCAACAGGGATTCAAACTTGAGCTGGCTGGGAAAATTGAACCCTTTTCACCACTCTGCCAAAGGTCACACTTGTATTAGTGGGTTCAAAAGTTAATATATACATACAACATTTTAAAAACTGATCAAATATATATATATATACGGTTTTATTTTTCAACGAAGTGGGTTCATATTCTGTAGGTCCGCCCCTGCAAAAGATTATCTAATAAACACATATTACGTACTTTCTGTGTCCACCATACTAAAATTAGATATCCATTTTACTTGTTCAGTATGTAAAAACAAGAAATAATTTATCACTTAGTTAGGTATGTATTTTATTTTATTTTATTTTTGGTAGAAAATTTGGTACATTTCTATCAATATATAAAAAATATTCGGTACATATCTTTAATTACTGTCATGACCAAATCCTTTTTGAAAATCGAGATACTGTCATAGATACTATCCTTATGACAGATATATTCAAATCAATTAACATTGATGACGATCTAATAACATAAGAGGGGTAAATAGAGCTGTCAATATGGGCTAGCCCATTCCATCCGGGCTAACTTATACAGGCTTTGACATTTTACGAGTCAGGTCGGGCTAGCCCATTTTTGGTGTGGGCCAAAAAATGGTCGGCCCAGCCCACAAGTACGTGGGTTACAGGCTTGTCGGGCCAGCCACTTTATTAAAAATTATATTTTTTTTATAATTATTAAAATAAATTATAAATTGTAATTTAAAAGTACTATCATAAATATCGACAAAACAATATTACATGGTGTTAATGTTACTACTTGTTAATCAAATCCACAAATAAAATTATCTTTATAATATTTATTAAGTTTTTTTCAAATAAAAGTATAAATATCTAAATAGAAATAGTAACATAATTGTTTTGTCACATTAAAACACAAAAAATGTGACAATATTCCAACTATAAAAAAGTTAAAAATAAACTCCTTAAAAAATTCATGAAACTTATGGCGTATCTACATCATGAAATCTATTGCGTATCTAACACTTCATGATCATCTT
>JAJOOO010036436.1:0-10579 GCA_029582685.1 Solanum piurae
TATGATTCTATATACTTATGCATAATTCGAGCCAAAAGCAATTAGTTCAATTGAACTCGTAGAAACCTGTCTTGGATCCCCCCCCCCCCCCCTATGGCACCTTATTTTAGTGCCTAACCATAAATACGATGAGTGATTTTGGAACCAGATGAGTTGGATATTTTACCAAGTAGTTCCCAGTACCTGTCAGATGATTGTAGAACATACTGAGTAAGGTTTGAAGAGCTTTGAGTGCATATAGCAATTGGCAGGTGTAAAAGCAATTTGTTGAGTTGATATTTTTAGAATGAAGATGATCATAGTTACGTCTTACAAGGACCTTCACTGTTTCCATCCAATTTTCCTGTTGGGAAACTGCATTTTGGGATTTCAGTAAGCCTGTTTTGTGTTAAAAAACCGTAAAGAGGTAGCCCCTTCCTCCCTGAGTAGTTCATTCACTCCTAATGCCTACCATTTCTATCTACTATTGAAAAAAGAGAGGTAGAGCTAGGAGTTCAATATTGGAGCTTTGACTTGCAGATGTTGAGCCAAGCAAACATCAGGCAACAATGGCATCGGTGATCTCCAAGTGGGAAGATTATAGAACAACGCCACTAGACGTGTCTGTTCTGCCAGCAACAGACAGTGTTTGCAAACTGAATGAAGGCATCAGCCTATATGACAATGACAATTATAGAAATGAAGGAGATCTTGGTTATAGAAAGTCAGTACAGAGAAGTCAGCCAAAGACGGCCAACAAAGTCTCCAAATGGACCGAGTACATAACTGAAGATGAGGATGATGGTCTCTCGCAGTTTGCTAGTGGGAGAGGATTCACGTCTGAATTAAATGAAGATATCATCCGATATGACCATGACAATTATATAAATGGTGAAGGAAATCTTGGTTATAGCAAGTCAGAACAGAGAAGTCATCCAAACACAGCCAACAAAGTCTCCAAATGGACGGAGTACATAACTGAAGATGAAGATGATTGTCACTCGCAGTTTGCAAGTGGGAGAGGATCCACATCTGATGTCAACAAATGGAGTGGCAATACCTTTGAGACCTCATTGAAGGATCAAAGACTAGATAACGAAGAAATCCACCCCGATTTTCTCTAGACTTATTTCCAAGGAGTGTATTATGGGCCGACAGCAAAGGAGTAGTTTCGTTTGATTTAGTGTTGTATCTTTTTTATAGCACTGTCTTAATGCAGTGGATAGTCAAGACGTGTATTAGCTTGAACTATGACTATGAAGCCGCCCAATATAGCAAGTTCTCGACATGGAAAGGAGAAGAGGAAATGCTTGAAAGGCTTCAAAGTAAAATTCATAATGTCAATTATCCCAGGTAAAGAAGGGACAGACATAACACACCCCTTACAACAGATGATGTTTACAATCAAAGGACCTGTGTCATGTCCTTGGCACATTAGACTGCATAAATGTTATAAGGCCTAATTCATCGGTGATCCCTAAAGTTGGCACCAACTTTCATTTAGACACCTTAACTAGACTTTATTCATTTTAGACACCTCATGTAAGGTTTCATTGTGTCATTTTGACACATTTTATGTACACGTCATAGAGTGTGTGATCCACTCGTTTATTGCGCGTGAAAAGATTATTTAGTCATTTTTAAATTATTTTTTCTTCTTCTTCTTCCCCATTTTCAACCTCCATTTTCCAAGTTTAACTCGATCCATGACAAATGTTTTAAAATTTAAGAAAAGACGTATTTCAAGATTTAAATATTGAAATAATGATGAAGTTCTTTTTTGGGAAATTTAATATTGTCATATGGAAGTGGATTTGATTTTTCATGCCTTGTTACTTGTTATTTTCAGTTATATTCTAACGATTTCAATTCAGTTTTACTGATTTGTTATTGATTAAGAAGAATTTGAATCCATGACTTAGCTTTATTCTTCTATTATAAAATTTATTGTTTTGTGAGGAGTGATTTGGTGGGTTACTTCTTGTAAGCTATTTGAATAGGACCCAGATTGAATATTTTTTTTGTAAGAACTTCAATTTAAAGATCTAAGATTTTTACGGATATTATAAATATCAGAACTTTTATGTACAAGTTGAAAAAACTTTATGCCTGATGAATTGGACTGCAAAATAATTTTGTTAAGAGCAACATTCACATATAGCAAACATAAAAATCATATTTGTATGTTATAACTATAGTTTGCATAATTGCGCTTCATAACAAATTTTATGTTTGCTATGGAGCTTTTGATTTGTATAATTTGCTAGATACATCCAATTTTCTACAAATTGTTCAGTTTTGTATAAATTCATTTATACATTGTACTTTGTATAATAAAATTTGTATTTGTTTAATTATAAGTGTATAGGACGAAAATATATGTATTTGTATTTGTATTTGTATATACACTTTTCTCTCGCTTTATACAAACATAAATCCATTTTATACATTTTATAGCGAAATGTATAAAATGACTAATTGTATACCGAATCAGATGACAAAAAAATGAGATGTTTGCTGCGAATTACAAATAAAATAAACTATAACTATAGCTTCTAATTTGAATTAATAGTTTGCTATTTCATATAAATATTCTTTTTTGTAATTATATGGGCAAAAATGTAACGTGTCATCGATTTATTGGCTATTTTTTGTTTTTCTCAAAATTCATTATTTAACAATGATTTTGGGCACAAATAACAAATGTCGTCATTTAAATGGACACTTTATATCGAGAGTGTATGAACCATCCCTCATATAACCTCATTATGTTACAATGATTAAAATATCTTTTTCGCAGAGCCATCCCTCATATAACTTCATTATTTAACATTGATTAAATTATTTATTTCACAGATATATTCTTGAAAAAGTACTTTAATTTTTTACCAAGAAGCTAAGAATGTAAAACATTTGCATAGGTTTGGCGTAGTGGTTGATGACTTATATTATAGTAAAACCTGATTAATTAAAGACTAATTAAAAGGAGAGTCATCACAAGAGGTTTAGGACGTAGGTTATATTTATATTTGAAAAATGTTATATAAATATATATGCATACATAGTTATTCGATTCAGTTTGAGAATTTTTTTTATTTTCTTTTATAAATTAAAAAGATCATTTCAATTATTTGCTACGATATACACTTAAATAAAAATCTACGATTTTATTAAAGAAATTATATTAATCAATTTGAGACGATTCCATCGAATTTTCATATTGTTTTGACACCGTCCAGCCGGGTTAGGCCATGTTAAAATATGCTAGATGTTACAAATGCATATGCTCAAGGATTAGGACATGTTAAAATATGCTAAATGTTACAAATTCGAGTGCTGAAAACAGAATTTGTAGTCAAACAAAACAATCCATAAATTGCAAACAAGTCTAGAAAGTAACAAAAAAAAAAATTAAAAACGCAAGCTAAGAGCAAAGTAAACTCCTAGAAGAAGCTCTCTTTGCTAAAATCTTAAGCCTACAAAGAATGTCATTAAATACCATAACAAAACCAAACTCCCTAAGTCACCACCATCACCCCTTCCAAAATACGGGCCAATTTAGGGGACATTGTGCCAATATTTGCTTCATTCATTCAGAGTGAGCGATCCAAATTTATCACCAACACTAGCTGGCTCCACGCGAAGAACATCCATAGCCTCGGAGACTTTCTCCTTAAGAGCATCAGGGGACTCAATGAGATGAAGCACCTCAGTCTGATCCATCTCAAGCAACATTCCAGTAACTTTACCAGCATGATCGCGTTCAATGTGTTCCACAAGTGGAAACAACTGCTCTCCAAGCATCTGCAACACCATACCAGAGTTAAGCATTGGGAAACAAGGAACACGTAGAGCTCAAGTTTGACGTATAAATCAGCAGGGAGAAAAGAAGTGAAACTAAAATCAAGGACGTACCGCATGCTGATCTTCTGGAGAAGCAAAGGCCAAAGAAGAAGCAAGTGTTGAAGGTGGCACTGGGTTAGAGCGTTGGATGTCCAAGGGAGGAGTTGTCATAGCAGAAGAAGCATCAAATGGCGCTCGCATAATTGATCCCATCATACCTTGAGGGATGCTAGGATGCATGCCATTTCGTCCATTCGGATTGAATCGACCAGAGTTCCACTGCATAGATTAATAAAGTTTTAACAACTCAACTTTATTCAAAGGGATTGGGATCAATAATTGAAACAGAAACATGTATTTTGACTGAAAATTGTACAATTTAGTTAAAAGATTGTGTAATAATCTTTTAATCTTATGACCTATCACACACAATTTTGGAAAATTATAATTCTTTTTACAAGAAGACAGTGTGAATACGTCCTAAATTAAAAGAAAGAATATGCACCTGATGCTGCTGTTGAGGATATCCTCCTCTCCTTCCACCACCAATACGTCCGTGTTGTCCTTGATGATGCTGAAACTGATAGGGCAAGAGGAAATTCGGACCAACACCTGGACGAAGTCCGGGCATGAATTGTTGCTGGAAGCCAAATCCAGCAGCTTGAGGTGCTACACCTTGACTAAAGTAGACCTGCGGAGGTGCAAGTCGAGGTGCCCCAGTGTGATACCCAGGCATGCCTCCAGAAGGAGGAGTCATTATCCCAGTTGGTCGCATCCGAGAAAAATGTGTCTGCTAACAAGTAAACATCAAATTAAGCAATGAAACTCCATAATCCAATAATTGTCAACTGATTGTAACAGAAGTTGTACTACACATGTCCACTAAAACTTGAATCTTAGGAGAAAAAATCTAGTATACGATACCTGTAGCCACACTCTTCTTTCATCCTTGCGCTGGGCAACAGCGACAAATAAAGGTTTTCTTCCTATCAACTTGCCGTTCATCTCATTCAACTGAAACAATAATAAAATCAATTT
Source organism: Solanum piurae (assembly GCA_029582685.1). Classification (NCBI taxonomy): domain Eukaryota; kingdom Viridiplantae; phylum Streptophyta; class Magnoliopsida; order Solanales; family Solanaceae; genus Solanum; species Solanum piurae. Next base: position 4,861 of record JAJOOO010036436.1, read on the forward strand.
ATGAATACATATATTTGTCTCTTTAAAAGAAAGTAACACAAGGTAGATTAGATAATTTGGACAACTTACTGCTCGTGTAGCTTCCTCTGGGGTAGAGAAGGCAACAAATCCAGAACCCTTGCTACTCCCTTTTGCATCGCGCATCACCTAATAATAATTTCAAATTGATATGAAACACTAAAACAAACTTTTCCACAGATGATATGGACTTAAAAAAATCAACACGTCGGGCACATACCTTGCAGGATGTTATGGTTCCGTACTCTACAAAATATTCTTTCAGATTTTCATCATTCACACTGTCATCCAGATTTTTCAAATACAAGTTAGCACCTTTTAGTTTCTCAAATCGACTAGCACGTTCTTGTTCAAATTTGGCTCTAAGATCTGCTTCCCGCTCTGATTTCTTCTGTGCCTTGCCAACATACAGAACCTTTTCATTCAAAGAACTACCATTCAGTTCTTCAACTGCAGAGGCTGCAGCATCCCATGTCTCAAAATTAACAAATCCAAAACCCCTGGATTTCCCACTAGAGTCTGTCATAACTAGAGCACTGGTGATGGTGCCGTATTTCTCAAAAAGTTTCTTGAGATCTTCATCACTAGTGGATTCTGGTAGGTTTTTCACATAAACGTTTGTGAATTTATCACAAACATTTCCTCTCCTTTCTTGACCACGAATGAAGTAGCCAACATACACTTGCTTATCATTTATTAACATACCATTTAGTCGATTGATTGCTTTCTGTGCAGCTTCATCCTGATCAAACTGTACAAAACCATAGCCTTTTGATTGACCACTACTATCAACAGCTACCTTGCAGGAAAGAACTGTTCCAAAGGCACCAAAAGTGTCTTGCAAAGCCTTGTTATCTATCGACGAGTCCAGGTTCTTAATGAACACATTAGCATACCCACTCTTCCTCAAACTAGGATCTCTATGAGAAAACATTATCCTCATAGGTTTTCCATTCACTTGAGTAAAATTCAACAACTCCCTTGCAGTAGTTGCTGCAACAAACAAATTACAAAAACAAAAACTCATCAACACCCATAAAGTATAAAGTACTAGAAAGTATAAATAGACTATAACCTTTACACATCCCAAATTGGATTGCTATTAAAAGACATTGTACATTTTTTTTGTGAACTCTAAGTAATCTTTAAACAGTGTTGGATGAACTAATGAAGGAACAAATTGACCAATTTAATTCAATTTCCGTTTGAAAGGTAGCCAAACATATATTCCCTATAGTCTTATGATTTATAAACTAAATTTTTAATACACTAAACCAAACGATGCATAAAAAAAATAACCTATGCATAATTAATGCAAGCATTACTAATACACTTTATTTAGCTTTAGAAAAAAATAATGCATACCTTAACTTTGTGTATTACTTAATTTGGTACACTTTTTTAACCTATGTATAACTAATACATGAAAATTCACAGTATTAATAATTCAAAGAGTATTAATACATGCATTAACATGAATAATACATATTTGTCTATCAAAATCTTTTCCACTGTATAAACAATTATTCTTTTTAGAAATTATTTAATACATATTATTTTTATACACCAAATCAACACTGCATAAGAAATAATACAAGAAAAACTAATATCAATCTTATTAATACATCATATTCAGCACTATTCTTACACACCCTACCAAACATAAATAAACCCTAGCATGGTTGGTGGTACATGGATTAGTACTAGTTATACATAGGCTGAAAATCATATAAAATAAAAAGATAAAATAATATCATGAATATTATTTGTTCTAATACATCCTACCAAACGCGACCAGCCAAAACATCCAAATATAATGAAAATAACGCCCATGCAAATAAATAAATAAACAATTCAGTGTATAAATAAAATAGAGAAAGAGAAAAGTTGTTATACCATCTTGAGTAGAAGTGAAGTTCACGTAAGCGTAACCAAGGGACGCTCGCCGTTGATCTCTGCAAACCCTAACAGACAACACTGGTGCAACCTGATTAAAAACTTCATACAATTGTCCTTCATCTACCGTCGTATCCAGATCCCCCACGTACAGCGAATATTGACCAACACCAACACCACCACCACCCACCACATGCGGAGACGGTGGTGGCGTTACTCCAACAGTTGTCGTCGCTGTAACAGCCGCCTGAGTTTGTACTGTAGCCGGTAATTGAGGAACCGCCGCCATATCAATACTGATTATTATCTCCGATCGAACAAGCAGATGAATGTGCCTAAAATAAATATAGAAAAATTGAATTGAGAATTGAGTGAAAAAAAGAAAAAAAAAGAAGAGAAGATCGCCGCTAAGCGCAAACGATGAGTGAAAAATATTGGGAGTAAGGGTTATATATGAAAGAGATTGTGGGCCCCAATTATGAACCGGTACTTAAAGGCAGCGATTTGAGGTGGGGCCGCACGTGCGCATACTAAAAAATAAAAAAATCAATATAAAAATTGAAGGAAATAAAATTACCTGATATATGCACAACCGAAAGATCCAACAATAACAATACAATGGTTTACAAAGAAGAGTTAGGAGGCTTTATGTAATAACTCAATAACTCTTGTATCTCTCTATACTGAAAATATGTAATAAGTCACCGTATTTATAATACTAATCAACCAAATTAAACTAGGATTATGATTTTTCTAACTAATAAATCCTAATTCAACACAATGAACTAAATACCATAAATAACCAATTCTAAATTATTAAGAATTTCTATAATTAAATTACCATAAATAATAAATCCTAAACTAGTAAGAAATTTTATTTCTTGTTTTATTTCCTGTAAAAATTAATAGTTTTCTAGCTATATTATACTCTATCGTTTGAGTAATATTTGATTTTCAAGAAATACTTATATTAAATAGAAATAGCTTGATAAATTATAAATTATATTTATGGGAGTAATTTCTTAATGAATTGTGATTTTTGTTAAATAGATGCTTGTTTTTTAAAGGAAGAACAAATTTACCGTTCGTATTTAAATCTTGTGATCTTAAAATAAAAATATATAAAATATATTAAAATTATATTTTATTTTGTGATATTAAGTTGCCAAAATAAAAGAAGTGAAATATGTACTTACTTTCTTAAACAATTTTTTTAATAAAAAAGTCAAAAAAAATTAAAAGAGAGAGAGAGTATTAAGGGAAAGCAATTCGAAAGAAAAAATATGCACACGGATCTATTTTTCCCTCGACTCAAAAGTCAAAACAATTCGAAAGAAAAAATAAGAGAAGCCAAAATATTACTCCTTTCCTCTTCATAATAGTTATTCATTATACTATTTTGAGATACTTAATACAATTTATTTATTTTATAAAATCAATAAATAATTTCACACTTAGTTCATAATTTATTCTTATCATTAGTTATTATTATTTTCTATTATATTTTACAAAACATTGTATTTATTATATTTAAAGAGTGATATAATAAAATTATTCTTTTATTTATAATTTTTTTTAAAGTCTGTAAAGTCAATAATGAACGAGTATTGTTGGAGAAAAAAATATTTTAAAAAATAAAATAAAGAGTCAGAGCATGGGCTACTCATTGATATGAATAGAATTTCGAGCATTTTGGGATTATATGCACCGTTTTTGGCAGCTCTTTAAATTTTGTGCTAATAATATGTACATACTGTTTGACTTTTCAATAGTTCTTTAAAATTTGTGCTAATAATTATAAATGTATACCACTTGACTTTTTGATAGCAATTTAAATTTTGTGCTAACAATTATTCCTTTCATTCCGTATTAGATAGATATTTTATTAAAAATATTTATTTCATATTATTTGATCGATCACTTATTAAATAAGGATAGAATTAATTAGTTTTTGTTTCATTCTACTCCTACTATTAATGTGACCTTTGTAAGTTTAAGCAAATTTTAATAATCCAAATACTTTTTTTAAGAGGCCAATTAATATGAACAATGGACAATATAGTAAAGTTGATCGATCTATCAATGATTTCTTAATCACCGTGTAAAATAGTAAGTGTTCATCTAATATAGGATGGATAGAGTATAAATTTATATGTATTATCCAATTGTAAATAAATTAATTAAAAAAAGATATGCGTTCAATTTTTTTTAATCTTCACTTGCCTTCAATGCCACATCAGCTTGTGGGGTATATCTATTCTATTTTAAATAGTTTAGTGTACTCTTTATCCCTTTGGAAATATAAATAGTCCTAACATAAGTTGTCCTAATTTGATAGTAAGAAAATTGGCAATGTTTGCCTTCATCTAGTTTTTGGATATTATTTTAAAGCTAAAAATCCAAAAAAGCAACAAAAAAAAATATTTTGGGGCCAAAATGTATTTGTGGAGTTTTCAAAAAAATAAATAAATTAAAACTTCAGCAATTTTTTTTATATTTTATAAAACTGTGCTCATCTATTTATGACTACAGCTAATTCTATTTATCCTTCTTCCTCATAGAACATAGTCTTGATCTACTATTTATCAACTGTCGCAATCCACTGTGAAAGACAAAATTTGCTAAAAATCTTCCAATGTTTTCCTTCTTGTATAATTTTTCTTCACATTGATTTTGCTTGATTTAATTTTTTATGATTTTTGGATAATGTATTATCATTTCATTTAAATAAAAATCTTGAGTCAAACTTGTGGTATTTTTAGAATTTTTAAAATTTATGGGTACAAATCAACATACTTCATGTTGTTGCTTTTTTTTTTAAAAAAAAAGTGAAATATATTTTTTAAAATCTATGGTCAAACACATGTTACAAACAATCCATCTTCACCTAAAACTTTTTTTTTTAAAACATCCATTAATAAGCAGCAGTACTAATAATTTGCGTTCGTAATAAGAAAAAGTAAGGCTTGGTTTGAACCTTATAGGAGAAGGGGAAAGATTCACTAACGTCTAACGTGGATAGGTGATAGGTCTATACCCGTTAGCCTTGTTTAATTGATACATATGACATATCACATCCACTTTACTATTGATCGACGATCATAGGAATATAGGGGTTAGAAATAGCCAGATAGACTTAAAATTGTTGATAAAACTCTCAACATATTATTATCGACCTGCAATTATAATAACTCTGGAAAATAATTAAGCATCTGATTTGATAACAATCGGATTGTTACAATATCACGGCCCTGGAACTTTCTCTCATCAAAATTTCGCAAAAAATAAAAAATTAAAAGAAAAAAAACACTATGGCTTGCTATTACATTTCATGTTAATTATAGTAATGTAGAATAATAGAACGAAAAATTCCGAAGTTGTTTGTTACCCACTGAATAGTAAAGTATAAATTCAAAGTAGACGATCAATTTAACAAGTCATTGTGGAATCGATAATTGAACTAACCTCTTATATTACTTGTACGATTGTGTAAACTTTCTTCCTCTTTTTTTTTTTTGGCTGAACCCATTGATGGCTCTGATGAGATTCAACAATGGTGAATCAAGGTTGTGGATTCACTGATGAACTAGAGAGAAACTGTAACTTTCTTATTCATAAAATGAAAATGTATCTGTACATAATATTGGCACTATGCTATTTATAGTGTATCTACTCATAACCTTCTAATCTAGTTAATCTAACTCAACTAGAGTTAACTTTAACTAATATTGTAACAAACTCTATAACTAACTTTTCAGTTTCACTATTCATAATAACTAACTTCTAGCTTCAACTGTTTATAACA
>JAJOOO010036437.1:0-10483 GCA_029582685.1 Solanum piurae
AAATTTTTTTTCTTTTTTTTTTTGTAATTTTCATTTTTTCTCCTTCTTTCCTCCCTTTTTTTTGGTTGCTTGGTAGCTTAACTTTTAAACAACTATAAACAAACAATTTTTTTTATTTTGAAACTCCCAAGATTATTAAGAACGAAACCTTGATAGAACCCTTCTGATACCACTTGATAAGAATCGGGTTACCAGAATAAATAAGAAAATAATGCAGAAGAAAAATTATAAAGATTAAAGACAGAAATTGAAGGATATGTGAAATTCAAGAATAAAATCCCCATTTTCAAGATAAAGTGCTAAGAACCCTAATTGATCTTAGTATTCAAAATTAGCGGATTAAAACTAATTATGATACTAATAGAGTCAATTCAAGAACTTAGATCAAAAGTGATCTAAACCCCTATTACGAAGTAATTAGAGACAACAATTTGTATAAAGACTAATCACCTTCTTTAATTTACGAATAAAAACCAAAGATATCAAATTAAGAATTAATCTTACCTCTTAAAGAATCGTTCTTATAAGGTTGTAAGATAAATCTATAGTCACAACACACAAAGGTGTAAAGAAGAGAAACCCCTCAAATAATATTAAGCATGTCTGTCTCAAAATATTAAAATTAACCCCTATATATAGGGAAAATCTATCCCAAATAGAACATGATTTAAATCCTACTTTTATGGAAACTTTAAACTAGGTAACTTTTAAACTAGGAAACTTTAAACTAGAAAAACAGGAAAACTTTAAACTAGGAAACTTTTTAAAATAGGAACTTTTGACTTTAAGCGTTTAGCTTTTTGGACTCTTTTATTGGGCTTCGTGTGGCCCAATCTTCTTTCTTTTGGGCTTGAATTTGGACACATCTTTAGTGATAAACATATTCTTGATTTTGTATTGAAGCCCGTCAACTTTAGAACAAGTGTTGACACCCAATTTTGACCCTCCCCGATATAAATTAATTTTCGAGCTTTTTAATTTTTGAACGATTTAGAATAATTAGTCCTATAAAATTTGAACATTTTTTAACGTTATTTTAAGTATTTCATTTGTGTTTTTTTTATAGTTTTAAGTGATAAATATGTTTCATGTAATTACGTATATATAATTAGTATATTTTATAAATACCAGAAAATCACCTCAAAAGGTCTTACACTTTAATTTGAATAATTGATTAGTTTAGTTTGGTTTAAATTATGGTTAATCAATTAGTTTATAGTTGAATTAACTATTTTATTTTGTTAAGATTGAGAAGCTCATAAATTAATTATATTAATTCTTCTTATTTGGAGTTTTAGCCAAATTTGCTAATCAAACTCAATTTGGTTACATTCTAAGTTCATTTGGCTATAATTGCAATCTAATGGCCAATTTATCAATTCAAGATCTGACCACTTTGATCCTACCCTTAAACCCATTTCTAATACCAATTTTGGGCCTATTTGGAAATTTTCCAGCAGCCCAAATCAAATCTAGCAACCCCTTTCCATTCAGTCAGCCCAACACCAATAAATATACCCAACCCATAATATCAAACCAATTCTCAGCCCTCTATTAATTCTCCTGACCCGGCCCACTCCCCTTCACAAAGAGACCCAAAATATCCATATTTTCCAACATTAACAACAACAATACAATGTCGTTTCCCAAGAAATTCATGGCGATGAGAAGGAAAGCAAACGACGGCCAATAGCAAAGACCAATTCGACACGGCGACGAGACAAAGAAGTACACGACGTCAAATGAATCAGAGACCCAATACGATTTTTTTGTCGTCTTCCTCACGTCCCTCTCTCCACAGTACTAGAGAAGTGATGATTTTGGAAAATAACAAGCACGTGAAATCGTCCTAGTAGCGTGAGATCAAGACACGTCGCACCCAAGGGAAATTCGAATCGATTCCAGACGTCCGCTTCCCCTTTCCTCTTCCGGAATGGTTGAAATTTTAGAGAAAAAGGTGTCACTCCCTAATGGTGAAAGAATTTCGAGTTTGAAATCGAAATGGGCCCATTGTCTATCAGTTTTTCCAATCTTTTTCCCCCCCAAATCACGAACCCTAATTTCCCATCTATATATGCCTCCTCTTTCTTCATTGTTAGGGGGATTCTTTTTAGAAAAAATATAGAGAAAGGCTTGAGCACAAGTATTTAAAATACACACTAAATACACTTCGAAAGGAGCGGATACAATAGTTTTGGTGTTTGGGTTCAACTTTCTGTCCAGATTTCTTGATCCCCGTTTGATGTTCAAGTTTCTAGTGGCGAAGGTCGTCACCTCTGCTCGTCTACCTCAGTCTCGCTGCTCAATAAGAGGTAAACAACCCGTCACTCTTTTGGTCCACTTTGAATTCATTGTGTTGGGCTGGGGTATTTTCCTGTAGAGATTTCGAAATGGTTTGCGTGATGTGCTTAGTCTGAGTTACCCCATCATCATATTTTTCTAAAATGAGTAATGTGTGTTCATTGTTTTAGATGATTTAATTATGGTGTGAGCCTATTTTAATGTTGTGATCTGTTTTTGAATTCGTGATCGTGGTTCCTCTGTTCTTTTGTTCTTTCCCAGTTCATGCCTTAAGCTTATGTTGTATATTTTTTAACTTTGCTAAGACTGTCCACCCCTCCCTTTACCCCTTTTGTGAAGTTGCAAGCATTGAAATCCCATTCCCGGTCATGTCTAGAAATTATTCATTTTCTGTCATACTTTGTTGATAATATATGCCGATTTCGTTCCACACTAACATGTTTAGCTTCACTTAGTATTATTTGGCTCTGTCGCTATCATTCTCATTTTTTGTGAAGTTTAGTCTCTATGTGTTCCTCATTAGTCGCTATTTGTTGTATGTTAGAGGTAAAATTTTGTTTACTCGTGTTCCTCTAAATTCAGTGATGTCAAATGGTTAGACGAACTGATTATTCCGAGCTGCTTAAGTGTTAACTTCATGTTGGCCTGATCTGTTTCTTTTCTTTTGGGGTCGCTGTTAGCATATTATTATTTTTTAATTTTTTTTTTGTTGTGAAGCATGTTAAACTGATTTGATACGTACATCTAAGTCATTTTCGATATGATATTATTCGATTATTTTATATTTCCTTGCTTTATAATATTTTGGGGTCTATCTTCTCATCACCGAGGGTATTATTCCGCTCATATATTCCCTCTTTGGCTCAATAGTCGATGTTTAAATGGTTTGCAGCTTGAGAATTGAGTCGATATAAAATTTGATTTTCTTCGTTTACCTTCCATGTCTTAGCTTTGTGAAAGTTTAAATTTTGCCTTTAAGATTACTTGAAACATGAGTTTATTGGCATTGACTGTTGTGTACATAGCATGCTAAATTATTCTTCAGTATAAAATTAATTGTTAGTAGTTTATTCATATGTTGTATGACCTTAGCATTGGTCCATTGTATTGAAAGAACAAACCCCTGCTTTAGTTTTTGCAATAAGTAGGCGTATTTATCAATTTCAATGAGACATCTCCTTAATTATTGGCTCATAGATTCGTTATTGGAGGTATTATTATCACCCTCAACTTATTGTGATTTGGCTTATGTTTGCTTATATGTTGTCTTGGTAGAAAATACATGTGTTTATGTTTGTTTTTAAAATCGGTGGTAGTCCGGAAGAGGCCAGAGACCCACCCTTTATGCAGTTTTTACTTGTTTGAGTGTTTTAATACCCCAATGATGTGGAAAAAGGCAAAATGGCCCTTAGCCATTGCCAAAGTTTGTGCTTGTTTTTCAATTTAAATGAATGCCTCTTTTATCGAAAATTTGTTTACTTATCTATTTATATTTTACTTTCCTAACCTTGCTTGTTTATGATTTCAGTAATATTAATTTAAAACCTGCCAATGTCATGTCATGTCATGAGCTGAGTGAACGAAATGAGGCAGGTGATGACGATTGCGAGGAATATAAAGAAGGAATTGAGGTACTCGAACATGTCACTGAAGAGTTTCGACAATTCGATAATCAACACAAGATGAATTTAGAGGAAACCAAAACTGTGAATCTCGGAGATGAGGAATGTGTTAAAGAAGTAAGAATCAACATCCTTCTAACTGAAGCTCAAAGAAGGGACTTGGTTCATTTGCTTAGAGAATACATTGATGTGTTTTCTTGGTCTTACAGAGATATGCCAGGGCTGAGTACGAATATGGTGTCCCACAAGTTGCCGATTAATCCAGAATTCAGTCTAGTAAAACAAAAGATTCGGAAGTTCAAGCCTGAGTTGAGTTTAAATATCAAAGAGGAGATTACCAAACAGATCGAGTCCCAAGTGGTGAAAGTGACACATTATCCGAATTGGTTGGCCAACATTGTTCCAGTGGCCAAGAAAGGTGGAAAGATCAGAATTTGTGTCGATTACAGAGATCTCAACAAAGCTAGCCCGAAAGATAACTTTCCATTGACAAATAGTCACATTCTCATTGATAATTGTGCCAAGCATGAGATGCAGTCATTTGTGGATTGTTATGCGGGCTATCACTAGATTCTGATGGATGAAAAAGATGCAGAAAAGATAGCCTTCATTACGCCCTGGGTGTATATCATTATCGGGTGATGCCTTTTGGTCTCAAAAATGCTGATGCTACTTATATGAGGGCTATGACAACCATTTTTCATGATATGATTCATAAGGAGATTAAGGTGTATGTAGATGATGTCATAATCAAATCCCGCGAGAGTTCAGATCACTTGACTCACTTGAGAAAATTCTTGGATTGCCTACGTCGGTACAATTTGAGGCTAAATCATGCTAAATGGCTTTTGGGGTGCCAGCGAGCAAGTTGCTGGGATTTATAGTCAGTAGGAGGGGAATTCAACTCGACCCTTCCAAGATTAAAGCAATTCAAGAGTTACCTCCTCCGAAGACAAAGAAAGAAGTGATGAATTTCCTGGGAAGGTTGAACTATATTAGCCGGTTCATAGCTCAATCTACCGTGGTGTGTGAGCCCATCTTCAAGTTATTGAAAAAAGATGCCCTGACCAAGTGGACCGGAGAATGTCAAATTGCTTTCGATGCCATCAAAAATTATTTGTCCAATCCGCCGGTGTTGGTTCCTCCACGAGAAGGGAGCCCATTGTTGCTATATCTTTCTATCTCGGATAACGCATTTTGATGCGTGCTTGGTCAACATGATGAAACTGGGAAGAAGGAGCGAGTCATTTATTATTTGAGCAAGAAATTCACTCCATATGAGGCTCGTTACACTATTTTAGTGAGGACATGTTGTGCTTTGACCTGGATTGCACAGAAGTTGAGACATTATTTGTCTTTTTATACCACATACCTCATTTCCAGGATGGACCCGTTAAAGTATATTTTCCAGAAAGCGATGCCGACTGAGAAGTTGGCTAAATGGAAAATTCTTTTGAGTGAGTTTGACATTGTGTATGTGACCTAGAAGGCAATAAAAGCACAAGCCTTGGCTGATCATCTTACAGAGAATCCAGTTGATGAAGAGTATGAACCGCTCAAGACTTATTTTCCCGATGAAGAAGTTGCATTTGTGGTGAAGATATTTCTAAAGCGTACCCGGGTTGGAGAGTGTTCTTTGATGGAGTGGCGAATCACCAAGGGAAAGGTATCAGAGAAATCTTAGTGTCAGAAACCAGTAAGCACTATCCTATGGCGGCTAAACTCCGATTTGATTGCACGAACAACATGGTTGAGTATGAAGCTTGCATCCTCGGTCTGAAGATGGTAATTGATATGAACGTTCATGAGCTGTTGGTTATTGGAAATTCAGATTTACTAATTCACCAAGTTCAAGGAGAATGGGCTGTGAAGAACCCAAAAATCACACCGTACGTGCAGTATATACAGAAGTTGTGCAAAAGGTTCTGCAAGATTGAGTTCAGACACACTCCCAGGACACAGAATGAGTTGGCCGATGCTCTTGCCACCATTGCCTCAATGATCAAACATCCAGATACAAGTTATATCAGCCGAAGTTGAAATACCTTCATTGAGAATCATCCAAGAAGCTTAGTTGAATGATGCTGATTGGGTTCGCAAGCGGATTGATCAGTTAACATTGATTGATGGGAAGAGAATGGTCGCGGTTTGTCATGGTCAACTGTATCGACAAAGAATGATTCGTGCTTTTTACAAAAAAGTAAGAGCCAGAATATTCAAAATTGGTCAGTTAGTTCTCGAACGCATTTTCTCTCATTAAAATGAGTACAAAGGGAAATTTGCACCAAATTGACAAGGACCCTACATAGTTCGCAAAGTGTTATCTGGAGGTGCTTTAGTCCTGTCGGAGATGGATGGCACCGAATGGTCAAAACCGATCAACTCAGATGCTGTCAAGAGATATTATGTGTGAAGTTTTAGTTTGTATTTTCTGTCATTTCCTTGTAATCATTATATTTGCTTGTAATCGCTTCATTTAAATTTTTATCCCTTTTGTAATGAACTACGTCCGACCTGAATTCTCAAGAATGAGATACGTAGGCGGCCTATGTCGGCCTCGGTCACTTCTTTTTTCCCTTCTAATATTTCATTATTTTTGAACTACGTTCGACCTGAATTCTCAAGAATGAGATACGTAGGCAGCCTATGTCGGCCTCAGTCGGTTCCTTAGTTAAATTTCTTATTTTTGTTAATCTTTGACAGGGAACTATGTTTGACCTGATTCCTGCCTCAATGGGATACGTAGGCGCCAGAACGGCTCGGTCATATTTCCCGTAAGATTTCTATTTCTCTTTACAATAGAAACTGGGACAGGATTTTTGAGAGGGACTCAAAAATTCTTTAGAAGAAGATCTTTTCAACAAGTCGAGACTAAAGCGACATCGAGATTTGCAACTGGGATAGAATTTTTGAGAAGATCTCAAAAATTTCATCATTTGATAATCAACGGTTCGGTATGCGCCAAGACAGTTAACTGGGACATAAATTTTTGAGGACGATCTCAAAAATTTCAATATGGGTCATCAGAAGTTTAGAACAACTTTGAATACTTCCCAGCTAGTAATCAGGTAGACCTCGAGGCGTCAACCTCAAAGACGTTCATTAAGCTTGACGTGACATGACACTTGGCAGTGACCTTTCCAAATATTACTTTTTGAAAATCTAGTTTTCTTAAAATTTTTCTTTCATGTTCCAATTGTTTTGCATACAAATATTTTGTCTTATCTATCAAGAAACGGGAGAGCGGAGAATTCAACCGGAGATAGTCAAACAAGGAGCAGGCAACTGAAGAGATCGACACAGATCAATTCATTTTAAACTAACAATTTTTTCTGTGGATGCATGAAAAGTTTTATGCTTCTTATACCAAAGAATTGGGAATATGAGTAGCATTATTTCATTCGAATTCTCAGCAAAGCGAGGATCATAATGAACATTGCAACTATGTTCTGAGATGGAACAAACGAAAACCACAAAGAGAGTAATATTATTATTTTCCAGCAACTAACGATACTTGGAAGACGTTTATCTGCATTATATTATTAGATATCATAATATTCTTTCCCTGAAGATTATTTATATTGTATTGTCTAATGAGACGATACCACTACTCGGAGAGTCATTTATATCGTATTGTCAAATGAGATGATACCACTACTCGGAGGGTCTTTTTTATTTATATTGTCGATTGAGATGATACCGACATCCAAAATATACCCAGAAGATCACCTATGTTGCTCGATGAAGCATTATCTTCGTTCGGTATCAGGGAGGCATCATTAAAAGATTCATGCATTGCAATAAAAAAGAAGTCATGCATTGCAAGAGAAAAAGGAAGTCATGCATTGCAAGAGAAGGAAATCCTGCATAGCAAGAGAAAGAAGTCATGCATTGCAAGAGAAGGAAATCATGCATAGCAAGAGAAAGAAGTCATGCGTTGCAAGAGAAGGAAATCATGCATACCAAGAGAAGGAAACCATGCATTGCAAGAGAAAAAGTCATGCATAGCAAGAGAAGGAAGTCATGCATCGCAGAGAAGTCATGCATAGCAAGAGAAAGAAGGCATGCATAGCAAGAGAAAGAGTCTGCATCGCAATAGAAGGAAGTCATGCATCGTAAGAGAAAGATTCATGCATAGCAAGAGAAGGAGTTGTGCCTCGCAAGAGAAAAGATTCACACATCGCAGGGAGGGAAACCATGCATCGCAAGAAGATCAACATCGACTGCATCATTTTCTCTACAAAAACGACTTCAGAGAACCACCAACAACGGCATCAAGAAAACTATCAACATATTTCTACTACTTTGACATCAAAGAAAGAGTACATTGAAGATTATATTGCAAATTTGAGACACAAGCTTATTTGCTTTACGTCAAACCCGATGGAGTTGACGTCAAATGTTCAAGGAGAACAATTAAGTGTCAACACGGTAAAAGACACTGTCTCCCATTTAAATTGCATTTTTTATGCTAATGAGTTTTATCTCAGTCTTTGTCGAGAGCATTCGAAAGGATGAATTCTCCAAAAAAAGCCACAGGTGCGGACGACATCAAAAAGGATGCAGCACAACGTGGAACTTTTTCTTAGCAGCGAACTAGGACATAGTCCAAAGAGGAGTACCAAACTCTTAGGATGCGAGCAGAGGAGTGACTTCCACCATAATCAAACCACACCCCTATCAGAAGGCATGCGGGTTTTTCTTTAGGTTTCCTGGTTTCAGTTTCGCATCCGAAAATGTTGGGTTTGCCGGAAACAACCTTCCAATCGGAGTGACAATGCGCTAAGAGTGTTGGGAATTATGTCCGTGTAAGTTCTTAATTATGGGTGTGAAGCGCGCCACATTCATGACTAAGAGATTGCAAGCCTCCTTTTCATACTCAACTTACTTTGCCACTCCTCCTGAACCGAAGGATATCTTAGCATAAGAGATTTTCTTTTCAACCGATTGAGTCGAACTACAAGCGGCCTGATTCCCTAAGTTGGGGGGTATGTAGGTGGGATCCATGTTGAAAACTCGGTTGTATTCCAACATTCTCTCTTAAATCTTATTCCTGAGCATTCTGGTCTCTTCATAATTCGATATCGGGATAGCTTTCAAATTCTTTCATAATCGTGCGGTAAATCATGAACTACAAGTGGCCTAAATTCTCATATAGCCTGAGATATGTAGGAGACCCGATGTCGGGGTTCGGCCATAACTCCTAAAGTCCGTACCAAAACTCTTTTCAGAAAAGATGAAAATGTGGTCGGTCAAAATTGGATTTGTCAATTTCATTGTCCTCAAATTTCTTGAATCAATCCAAGTAAAATGAGGGACAATTATTGACACCCAATTTTGACCCTCCCCGATATAAATTAATTTTCGAGCTTTTTAATTTTCAAACAATTTAGAATAATTAGTCCTATAAAATTTAAACATTTTTAACGTTATTTTAAGTATTTCATTTGGTTTTTATAGTTTTAAGAGATAAATATGTTTCGTTTAATTAAGTATATATAATTAGTATATTTTATAAATATAAAAAAATCACCTCAAAAGGTCTTACACTTTAATTTGAATAATTTATTAATTTAGTTTGGTTTAAATTATGGTTAATCAATTAGTTTATAGTTGAATTGACTATTTTATTTCGTTAAGATTGAGAAGCTCATAAATTAATTATATTAATTCTGCTTATTTAGATTTTTAGCTGAATTTTCTAATCAAACTCAATTTGGTTACATTCTAAGTTCATTTGGCTATAATTGCAATCTAATGGCCAATTTATCAATTCAAGATCTAACCACTTTGATCCTACCCTTAAACCCATCTCTAAGACCAATTTTGGGCCTATTTGGAAATTTTCCAGCAGCCCAAATCAAATCCAGCAACCCCTTTCCATTCAGTCAGCCCAACACCAATAAATATACCCAGCCCATAATATCAAATCAATTTTCAGCCCAATATTAATTCTCCTGACCCGGCCCACTCCTCTTCACAAAAATACCCAAAATATCCATCTCTTTTCCAACATTAATAGCAGCAATACAATGTCGTTCCCCAAGAAATTCACGGCGATAAGACTTAAAGCAAATGACTGCCAACAACAAAGAGCAATTTGACACGACGTCGAGATGGAGCAGTACACGACTGTCACGCCTCAAATCTCATTAAGACGGACAGGCACCCGATGCCCTAAAGGCCCGAGAGAACCAACATGTAACCTGTGTTTACTATGCATATAACTATGACAATCTTGTGACAAGTTCACATAGGATGCAACAATACAAACCAACATAAGTAGACCCAAAACCTATATACAAGACTTGGCCGTTGAGGCCACAACTGAACCATATACATAAGTCTACAAAGCCTCTAAAAGATAATAACAAAAACTTAGAGTAGGTCAGGACAGACCCCGCCTTACTCTTAACTACGATACGATACCAAAATGAATCTACCAAGGACTCAGTAAAGCTTCGAATCAATCTGGAGCTCACCAAAAGTAGCTGAGTGTCGTGTGCTCCTACCAAGGAGGTCTACTAGCTGAAGTACTTGTGCCTGCAGCATGAAATGCA
>JAJOOO010036438.1:0-11173 GCA_029582685.1 Solanum piurae
CGTCATTTTTTAATTAGACTTGATAGATTATATTTTTGTCAAACATTTAATATTTAATAATTTATGATATTTTATTTATTTATTACTATTCTTTTTATCAAACATGCATTTCACAATGTTCGTAGAAACTTCATACTTTTAGTTGTTACGATCAATTCAATTGAAATATATTAATTTGAAAAAATATAAATCAATTATATTTTCATAATATTAGTTACAATAAATATGTTTATTAATTAATATATTTTCAAAAAAGAATATATATCTTAAATATTTAATTTAATGTCATTTATAAAATTTCTTATTTGTCTAGTATAAATTTTAAATAAGTAATTTTTATTTTTAAAATTTATTATAATTTTATGATTGCAATTGTGCATCCAAACAGAACATGTGTAATTACACTGTGGCATCCAAACATGACATGTGTAATTACAGTGTAATTACACTGTGGCAACCAAACAGGTCAGTGTAATTACTAGGTTGGTAATTACTACCTTAGTAATTACACCAATTCCAATTACCTGGTGGCTTTCCAAACAGACCCTAAGAATTAATTAGGAGATGAATTCCAAAAAAGTTGCCAGAAAATCTTCAAACTCCGACCATGGAAAAATTTAGATCAGGAAAATAGTTTAGATAATAAGAAAGAGAAAGAAAACAATGAAAAAAGAAAGAGAAAAAACGATCAAAAAGAAGAAAAAAAATAGTCAACTCAAAAGAGAGTGAATGCACTCTCTGTGTCAACTCAGCATTTCAGGAGTTATTTATTTCATTTTTAAATAGTCCAGGGGGTGATAGGACACCCGTAAAGTTGGAGTGTGTAGTTGAATTTCGGATATAGGTTGGAGGGGGTTTGGACCATTTTCTCTTGATTTTTACCTTGTACAAATTATATAGTGTCCTTAATATTTTTCTTAAATTACTTAAAAGTGTAATAATTATAAAGAAAATGTTACTACAAATTAGTCAAACGTATGTAGGGCAGGTTTTGACAAAGAGATTTTTCCAATTTTAATGCAACTTATATATGAAGTCTATTGAAATTAGATGATATAATGTTCAAGAAAAATGTATAATAATTTGGTTGAATATCTTGACTCTTTCTTTCTTTTCTTTTTTCAAACTAGAAACTTGATTTCAAATTCACTTGCCTTGAAAAATACTTTTTATTGATATTGATCTAGAATCAACTATTTTAGTTTTACCGATGATCTAGAATCAAGTGTATATTCAATTATTTGATTACTTTGGTTCCAAGAAACATAAATGATGGTTTTATTATTGTATTTCGAACTTGATGTTTGATATCTATCTGATTTATGAAGGTTAGATTAATATGATTTTTTGTCGAAAAATCCTACTTTTGGGGTGGTAAAGTGGTTTTCTATCAAAAACGGATCCTTTTTCAAAACTCGAACACCAAAGACCAAATCTATGATATATTAAGGACAGAGAAATTTACCATTTTACTACAGCCTTTGGTGAAAATAAAGCTTTTTATTAGGCTTTACACATCAGGCATTTAATATCTGTTTTTACGTCCGAAACAACATATTATTAAAATTCGAACCCAAAACCTAAGATAACATATAAAAAAGCTAACCATTCCTACAACAATCTTCCTGACTAAGTATATAGTCAGTTGATTTTGAAGAGAGATAAATGACTAATATAAAATGAACTCAATTAGCAAATCTTTACTTTTGTTTCCCTGCAGCTTCGTAGCAAATGCAACAACATATCTTTGTAATTTTCATCGAGGTACGTTTGGTATGGAGAAAAATATTTTCTAATAAAATATAAATGATTTTTTGAATAGCCATTTATTTTTTTGCAAAATTATAAGTTTATATTTTTGTATGATGATATGTTAAAAGCTATGCCTCACGCCCTTAAAAACTTATGCCCCGTTAGACAAAAGTTTGATTTTTAAAAATAAATTAAAAATTAAAGACCTACTCATTGATGAATTTAACGTCAGATAGTCTATGAAAGTTTCAGTGAAATAGCTAAACTTTGAATAATATATATATATATATATATTATAAAGTGATAGATTAGTCAATAAATACACCGCGTACTTATTTCCTTGCCTCATGTTGGTCTATCTATTAAAAAAAGATAGTCTGATATACTAAGTTTTCGTTACGTAAGTCTATCGATTAAAAAAAGATAATTTGGTACACCAAACTTCTGTCATGTACGCAATTTTAAAAAGAGTCAGACCACAAGGATGTATTGTATACTTAGCGATCTTATGCAAGTCTATCTATTAAAAAACAGTCTAATATACCAAGCTTTCGCTATGCACGGAATTCAGAAAAGAATCGGATCGGACTACATGGATGTATACCCTTATGTGTAAGTCTATATAAGTACTTCAAAAAGCAACTTAGAGAAATTATAACTTACAATTTCACAACTCTATTCTTAGAAAAAGAAAATAATTGTGCAATTTCAAATGGCATATTCATTAGTTTATCCAAACACATTTGCTCTCAACCTAAAAATCCATTGCAAAAATTGTGAGGAAAAATTGAAAAACATGTTGCTAAAAGTTCAAGGTGTACATTCATTGAAAATTGATGCAAAGCTTGGAAATATAGTAATTTCCGGCATAGTTGATCCTGCAACAATTATAACCATGTTAGAAAAACATGGGAGAAAAGCACAACTCTTATGGGAACAAGGAATTCCGATAAAAGACAGTAGTCCAGTGGACAAAACATCTCGTGCTCACCTAGGGTTTGAGGAAGGGCATGATTCAAAAAATATTCAGATTATCACGCAATCTAATAAAGTGATTAATCCACTGAACGATCCAGATATCATGACTCAACTAGAGCAATTATCTCGAATTCCAAGATTGCAAACCATGGAGGTGACAAAAACAATTAAGTTGACTTTCCAAGGAGAACCAAGAAATGAACCTAATGACAAAATTCAGACATTTTGTACGGCTATAAATCATAGTTATAATCATCACGGATGTTGTTGTGACTATGATTGCCCGCCCCAAATAGAAAATTGGGGTAGGGTGCGACCCTTCAATTGTCAAACCAGGCCTATGACACCACCACCGCTACCATCAGCTCCTCCTTTGCTTTTTGAGTATTTTCAGGCACCATCATCACCACCATCATCATCATCGTCAATGCCTCATGCCTATTATAGCGTCTTAAGCGATGAGAATGTAAATGGCTGCATAATTCTATGATTTTGCTACCATATATATTTATTTTTGTGTTTCATATGAATATGTGGTTAAGGTACAATTGTTACAAAAAAACTAAAAAAAACTTTTGAATGTAATTACTTTGTAAAGTTCATGTAAAATTAGTGATGTGATAGTCTATTGGTCATGTTCTTGTAACTACTTTGTAAAAATCGTTTATAATTGTGAAAATATTATCGTTTCGTAAAAAAATTAAGGGTATTATTTCTATAAGTCAAGAATTTATGAAAAATAGTCTTTCTATCTATGCGATATAGGAATAAGGTATGTGTACACTTTATTCTTTTCGGACTCCATAATCATCATCATCAATTCCTTTGTTGGAAAATTAATTATGTGGTGTACAAACTATAAATGTTTAATATTAACTATTATGAGTATATATTTAATTTATCACATCTTTTATCAGATTTCTCGCTCCGCTATAATTTTAATAGATGAATAAAAATAACGGTACAATCTCGAGAAGGAGTGGGGCTAGAGGAAGTACGTGATGGGATGAGGATGCTTTTTTTTACTGTTCCTTTGTGAAGCTTTATTCTTAGTGAAATTTATTAGTCTTGGTTATTGCAAAAGCAAATTCCATTCAGATTCCTTCCTTCAAAAAAACTTTAAAAAATTAAACGTTTATTTTTAAAAAAAAACAACAACTTATAATCTAAAACGAGTACAATAGTACTATATAATTATAAATTATTTCCTTAGATGTAACATTAGAAGTTTAAAATATCTTGTTTCTTTTTAGGATACACATATATTACTAAAAGAGAAGAATATTACATAAATAAAAATAAACCGAAGAAGTTAAAGAATGAAACAAACAAGATTTTTAAGAGAGTCTTAAACATGTCATAATATAGTATATACTCTTCTTCTTTTTTTGTTTTTAATATAGTATATACTCGATCACTCGTATAGTTACATAATTTTTCAAAATTCATAATCTTAAATATTCTAAGCTAGTAAATTAATAAAATTACATAAATTAAAATAGATGAAGCAGATAAACGACAACTTTTACCTTCAACTAACATGAGATTCAAAGATAATTATAGTATATTAACATAATATTTATCTGAATTCAATATTTTGTACGAAGTTTGAATAATGAGGCTATAACTTTTTTTATTAGCATTGTTTTGCGTGCGAAATTTGGCGTTTTTGGCTTTTCCTTTTGTTCATCTCTCTATTCAATATATATACAACAAACAAACAAGTACTACAAATAGTAGTTATAGTATAACAAGAGAATGACAAATTATTATTTTTTAATGGAAACAGAAAAAAGACATGATATAGTGGATGAGATAGCTTTTTTTTAGTTAGAGGTTTTAATTTTAAGCTTTGGTATATATAAGAAATGTTTCTCTCAAATAAGTCATATTTCAATTCGAATTCAAATTAGTGATATTAAACACTGAATTGAAAAAAAGTATGAGGTGAATTTGTAGCATTTAGTGAACAAAGTTTGGACGGTTAGTTAAGTATCTGTTGCTCTGCTTGGCTAAGCAATCATCACTGACAGTGCCACATGAATAGTAAATATATCCCGCAATTAAGAGGTATAAATAAGATCCGCATAGATTGTACTTTCTTTGAATTTGAGGGGTTCTATCCAATATAATTAAATTCGTTATTTTCAACTCGAACTATATAAAGTGAAAATGTAATGTTAATATAATGAGTTGATTTATGTTATGTATATGTGTGTTACTAGCCTACTAAATCAAAAGAGTTTTAAGATAATTTACATGAATTTAAGGTAAGTTTTTGAGTTCAACTGAATTTATTATTTTTACTCGACTGATATATAATAATAATAATAATAATAAGATCATTTAGCTAATTAATCTAAACTCAATATATAATCAAGTCATTTAGTACAGTGCATTGGATTACATCTCTTAGAATCACAATCATCAACTTCATGTTAGATGATGCTTGAAGATCTTGAATGGATTAAATTTTTAAAACAATAATACTACATTTTTCAAACACAATACTCAAAAAAACAAACAATGAGAACTAGAAATTAGAAAACCTACCATTAAAGCTTTGAGAATTTTGTAGAAGCAAATCCAAATGAATGTGCTCAAATTTGTTGCATATAAGTCTTGATAGGCAAAGTAATCTGGTACTGAGAGATAATAGGTACACATGTGTCATAATGTGTACAAAAGTTGGCCAGGACGTCATCATTATCCAAAGAAAATAAGAACTACTCAAGCAGCTTGATAGGGTTTTCTCTTGAAGATGGATCAAGAAAATCACAATAGTTGGCTTGTGGAAGTACTAGAAACATTGTAATTTGTCCAAAATTGATTAACCCCCAAATTGTTATTTCTTTGTAAATTCATCCCTTGGGTACTAGTACTACTTTTATTCTCTTCCACTTTCACATTTTCCAAATCATGATGACTAATCCCAAACTCACTATAAATTGGATATAGATTACTAGGTTGTTCCAAGGGGGAGAAGAAAGAAAATTGTTGCATTTGTTGATGTCTAAATTGGTCAACAAATGTTGCATCACCCTCATGAGGTTGAATTTCTCCAAAATTCAAACCATTTTGTGTAGAATTGAAGTGATTGAAATTATGAAAAGGGGTATTCAAGAATGACAAATGTGTACTTGGAGGAGGAAAAGTAATAGTAGTAGTAGTATTAGAAGTAATAATTGGAACATTTCTTGATCTTTCACTTGTAATTGGGGATTTTATTGATTTAGTTCTTTTACTACTTGATCTCTTGTTGTTCCTCCTACATCCACCTCCCACGGGGACGTTCCTCAGAGCGCCACCTCTAGTCCAATACCTCCGACAAGTCTTGCAAAAATGACGAGGTTGAGAAAGGTTGTAGTTGTTGAAGTAACAAAACTTAGTGTTTGTGGACTCACAACGTGGACAATTTAAGGCCGTCTCTGGTTGTGTTATCTTAGCTAGCCTGGCTCGTTCTGTTATCGAGCCAGACCTAATTGAGCCAACTGGACCACCACCTCCTCCTGGTGCTGCTGCTGCTGGAGGTGGCAAAACAGTTGGCGAGAGTTGAGAGGAGTTCTCATTAGTAACTCCGAGTTGTTGTTGTTGTTGTTGATGATTTGCTTGCTACAAAATTTTGCAAGAGAGAAGAAAAATCAAATACTACTATATGTGGTATATAGTATATTCAAATTAAGGATTTTGGAAAATTAAAGAAAGTGAGAACATTTATCTTTTATTAGTGTTTTTTGTGTGTGTGTGATAAAGAAGCTAATATAGATGAATACAAATTCTTATTTACCTCATGATGCCAATTGGGAGGATCTAGATAGAAAGGAATAGATGAGAAAGCCATTAATATTGTACCAGTTGGTGCTCCAAGTATTTCTCTCTTTTGTAAAAGTTTGATATATAGTGGAGAATATCACACTAGTGGGAATTAAAGAAAGAAAGTTAAGCAAAGAAGAAAGAACAAAAGAGAGAAGAAATATAAAGGAAGAAACTTTATTTAATTATATTTTTCTTTTCATTTTGCTTCACTTAATTAGCTTGGAAATATTAGGGTTTGAACAAGGATATATATAGTTACATTCTTTTATGATGTCTAGTTTCAATCATGAAAGAGACATACAATTATTATTTTTAGAGTTAAAAGTTAATCATTAGTATTGTCAAGTCATTTAAAAGATATTTATAATTAGTAAGCCTCCTTAATAATATCGTATTTATAATATTGAAAATAAAAGAGGTTAATTATATTGCTAAAATAGATCAAGATAACTTGAACTGATGATGTATATATAACTTAATTATACTAATTCTTTTATGAGTCAAGTATGTAGAAATTTCTTTTAATAATATGTAATCGTAAAACATACTTTATTACCACATTAAACACTTGAGAAATTTCTAATAAAAAGTGTTTAGCCCTTCGTGATGTGAAAATGAACTAGTCGAGTCATATAACTAGCTATTGATTAATTGTGAACACGAAATCATGATCACAAAAAAGTGGAGAGCATTAGTAGACCATACATGATGCATATTTATGAGATCTAGCTAAAATATTGCTTATATTCAAACAAGAAACCCTAAATTCTAATATAACACACACACACATATATATATATAAGCGTTTACTAATATGAGATATTAATTGAGATTCTTCCATTCTTAACTAGAAATTTTAGGTTCAAATATTAGGAATGAAAACAATCTTATAAGTAGTGCGCTCCCTCCAGAAATGGGACATGCAATGCACAAATTCTAAATGAATTAGACTTAATGCAGATACTGAATATCAAATCGAAAACTATATAAACGTTTGATTTTAAAAAGGAAAAGGCAAACGCTGGTGGGATGTCACCATCAAAAGTATCTTTCTTTCTTTTCTCCATGTCTCCTATGATTCTTTTATGTACATAAACAAAACCCACTCTCAAATGTGTAAATTTAAATTACACATATAACACTACTAAAAAAAAATGTAAATTTTCGACGAACATTTCCATCGAAACACTATTAAAAACATTGTCGAAAACACGTACCCTTATAGAGGGGGCGTGTAGATGGGTTAATTATTTTATTATACTATATGTTGAATTTCGAAAATTAAACACATTGTCAAATGAATAACTTAAATAAATTGAGTGTTTTGCACTTAATTAGATAACCAACTTACTGTTTTAATACAACAAATCAAATTAATATATAATACCACTCCATTTAGTTGATACTACATGCATGTGGCTATGATATTAAGTTAGATGTTACTTCCAAAAATATGAAAGAGCTGAAAAATATTATAATATATAGTCTGGCATAATAAAGTGAGTTTAGAAATATGATTTATAAATTTAATCTCGATTGCGATTTGTTGGGCTTAATACATAACCAACTCTTTTAACTTGTCAGGATATTTTATTCAGACATTTAAACTAAGCATTATTTCAATTAAATATCTTAACTCCTAATAAAGTATTATAATAAGATACTTTCACAGTTCAAAATTTAAAATTTCTTGCATGTGTTCTCATTTGTCTATTAAATAGTTAAGTTAATCAAATAAAATATGTTATGTTTTTTAATTATATTCATTCGCTTCAATCAGCCGTAAATATACAGTTTATATTTGAGATTGATGTGTTTAATTAAAAGAGATAGATGTATATTATATCTATTTTTAAAGGGGGATGGTGGAGTAAGAATCTAATTCCTTTGATTAATTAATTTAAAAAATCTAATTCCTTTGATTAATTTTTTTATGGAATATATATATCTTTTGAGCTCATTTTCATGCAAAAAAAAAAAGTAGACACAATTTTCTATGCCATGCATTACATTATTTATTAGTTGTAAAGTAAGGCAATAACCTTTGTGCAGCTTTTTATTTTATTTTTTACATGCAATTATTTGTTCAATATATTGCTGTCACATAATTGGGACAGCTCTAGTCTGAGGGTAGATCTATCATTGAAGTTATGGATTGTAGTTATTTGCCTTTAAAATCTAAAATATATTTCACTTTTAAATTAATAATAATAATAAATAATGTGTCGAAGAAATTGAGTTTGATTAAACTCGTAATAAATATGCTACATCCATCTCTGAATGTAGCATTATAGTAGAGTCTGGGAAGGATAAGATGTATATAAATTTTATTTCTATTTTATGAGAAAGAAATGTTGTTTCTGATAGACCGCCAGTTTAAAAAAGTGTAATTAAAGAAGGATATAAGTAAAATTAAAGAAGGATATAAGTAAAAATAGTGTATTTATTTTTATCAACTTAAATTATATATGCTAACTCTATAGGAGTAACAAATGTCCACGAATATTAGCGCATTCCCAACATGTGATAGAATGATTGAGATCTCCATCCTTAATTAGTGGTCTTGAATTTGAGCTCATGCGAATGAAAAAAGTAATGTAAGAATTATCACCGGCAAAAATTAATCATGTAATGCGCGAATTCCAATTTAATATGAACCCGAATATCAAAAATCCGACATTCAATCAGTGTCATGTACTCTTTAAAATCTTAGATCTACTTTTGGTTGTTGAAACATGTTCCTCTAAATAAACCTTCACGTGATTAATACATGGAGATGATTCTCATGAAGATTCCAAATTATTTGTTAACTATGAAAGCTAATGACATGATAATGTTGTTTAATGGATTTTAGAACTTTTTGCATGCATGCATTATCAGAAAAGAAGAAATAATTAATATCTCTAAATTCTAATTAGAGAATAATTAAACAACCAACTAATTTGATTCCACTGATGGACTAGTGCGTGCTTAAAGTAAATTCAGAATTTAAAATTTACGAGTTTAATCAATAAGGTTTTTTTATATTGAATGTATTGTATTTTTAAAATTGAACTCAGATTTACAATGTGTTAACTTTTGTGAATCCTTATAATAATTTATATTTCATGTTGAAAGTATTGGATTTAAGTAAATTTGATATCATAATATTGCTAATGTATTGAAAAGTGACATGACATGTGGATATTAATACGTAGCACTTAGCTATAGTTATTAATTAACATGTATTTTAACCTTATTAAATCAATTAGTTATATAAATTTTTCATAATTTGATATAAACACTTAAACAAATAAATATTGAGAAAAATCATAAAAAATATAATATATGTGTGTATTTTACATTCAACGAGATTTTTGCTATTTATATAACATAACTTATCGTTTTTCTTTTTTTTTATATCGGAGTTGTGGGAAAATTGTATCAAAGCTAAGATACAATTCTAATTGTCGTCATTAGTTGCACAATTCCTTATTTAACACGAGTAATTATGCAACAATATAACCAATTACAATGGTTAATAGAATTTAAGTTATTGGTTTGTTGCAGAGATGTATATTTCATACTGATAACAAATAACAATATATATATATATATATATATATGTCACGCCCCGAGCCTACACCCTGGACGTGGCCGGCACTCGAAGACCATTATTGGCCTCAAGCGAACCCTTGGCCTGACTTACTTAACTCAGCGGAAGACTATATGCATATTTATAATGATCAAACACTATAAATGTACTTTAAAAGAATAAACTGAACTGCTCAAACTGAACTCATAATGCTTTAAAAATAAACATTTAACTTAGCCAAAATGACAGCTCAACTCTGAACATAAGTCAATAACAAAGTAAAGACAAATGACTAACTGATTGTCTATTTTTGAAGCCTCTAATAACTGAGATGGATGTCGGGACAGGCCCACGACATCCCTATGAACTATCTAATACTGAAAGTAAACAAAAGGGATCCTCCAGAATGCAAAGAGGCTCACCAACAGACTCTGGACTGCTCACTGGATCAACGATGCGCTGGATGCCGATCCTAGTTACATGCGTCTGCATCATAATACGATGCAGGACAACTGGCATCAGTACATTGAATGTACGAGTATGCAAGTTGGAATGCTAAACATAACAT
The DNA here is from genome assembly GCA_029582685.1 of Solanum piurae. Taxonomy (NCBI): domain Eukaryota; kingdom Viridiplantae; phylum Streptophyta; class Magnoliopsida; order Solanales; family Solanaceae; genus Solanum; species Solanum piurae. The sequence continues at coordinate 10,689 of JAJOOO010036438.1, forward strand.
AGGCATGAAAAGATTCTGAAAGAAACACTTATCTTGGCTCTTCTCAACTCATGATTACTTAACTGAACTCATTTCATTATAAAGCAGTTTAAAACAAGTGCAATATACAGAAAAATAAAACTGTTTAAAACATGTTGTCAATTCATAAACATAATATCATAAAAAGACAAATCATGCTCCCTCTCAAAGTCTACTTGTGCAATGCATGAATGAAGTCTCATACCCCCATTCACACTAAGCAGAACCCCTTGAGGAACCATGCTACTACTGTTGTGGGAGTTTCTCTAACCGACAACCATCACTTAAGAACTATAGTGATGATACAACGTTTTACCTCGCGCTGCCGAGGCCCATCCTATACCTTGCCGTGATATAGGAAGCTAACTTTCACTAAGTGGATCCACTAGTCTATTGTGAAAAGGATTCATCTAAAAAGTATGACCCTTTTCTACCCATGATGGCTACATGGTTTATGGAGACTTGAG
>JAJOOO010036439.1:0-10820 GCA_029582685.1 Solanum piurae
AGGTGAAAAAATAAAATTTTGAAGTTGAAAATATTTTTTAAAAAACAAACTTAAATATTTTTCTTTTTGGAGGGGGTGGGGGGTTGATGGGGGGGAGAGAGTAGGGGGTGGGGGTAAAAATATAAAAAAAATTGAAATTAGAAATATCTTTTAAAAACTACTTTTAATATTTTTTGGGAGGGTGTGGTGGTAGGGGGTGGGGGTAGGGGTGAGGGTGGGGTAGAAAAATTGAATTTAAAAACAAGCTTTAAAATTATTATTATTTTTGGAGTGGTGGTGGTGGTTGGGGGGGGGGGCTGGTTTGAGGGTAGGGACAAAATAAATTGATTCTTTCAACAAAAAAATAATTGTAATTTGAAGTTGGAAGAGAGTTTTGGAAAATGTTTTCCTTAAGTTTTGAAGGGAAGTCATTTTCCTTAAATTTGAGGAAAATGAGTTGATTTGGAAAATATTTAACTCAACCAAACATGAGAAAATTGGAAAATATTTTCTGGAAAATGTTTTCCTTCATACCAAACACACCCGTAATCTCATACTCTTTCATAGCACACATGAACTTCTTTTAATCAATATAACGAAAACAAAAAAGCATAATAAAATTGGAACGGAAGAACTAGGAGATTCTTTGAACAAGGAACCTTAATTATCAACATACATAATAAAGGAAGATAATTTTATAAATTTACTGCTATAATGCAAATGATCATAAGCTTTCAAGCAATAAAAAGATACACAAACACAAGAAAAAGTAAATAGCAATCAGAAAGGCTGGAAAAAAAGAGTTTACTACTGTAGTTAAAACACTAGGTTAGACCCTTAAATTTCTAAATAATTCTTTGACCTCATATAATGAATTTCGAATCTTTTAGCGTAGATAATCGTGTATATAACTTTGATTTAACTTCTAGTGATTAAATGTCTATTGGTGGACTAATATTATTTCGTAAATCATGTCCTGTTGCAGTTAAAACACAATCAGAATTCAATAAACAATCCTTATTACCTCTGATATTTTTTGTTGTTTTTCCCATTCAATAGTTTTCTGTGGAGACGTGCAACTTTTTTGTGCAAGCTCCCACAATATTCTTGATAATGTTGAACCCCCCCACCCCACCCCACCATCGTTACCAAATTCGCACCAAACTTTCAATATCAATGTGGATAAAAAATTGAGTAGAGTAAATTGGAAATGTTTAATCTCTGTGAAACAATCTTAATAGCGAAGATAATCCTAATTCAGGAATCAATACCACTTGAAAAGAGGAAATTTCATGTAAAATAATATTAATATGTTTTACTCCGACAAAAACACAAAAAATTCGAGCTGGATATAAACAAAAGATCTAACCTAACAGAGAGATTCAAAGAGATCAATGGTGTCTGTACATAGCTCTAAACTCGGCCATGAAATTTCTATGAAAAAGATCAAAAAGTGGTAGGGACGATGGCGGCATGAGGAACTAGAGGTTTGTGGAGAATCTGAAAAGAGCTTTGTTGAAATTGATCATCTGTGACATGGTATTGATTTTAGGGGTTTTGAGACCAGAACTGGGTTTTTACCCGTCAACTTTACCTTTAGTTTCTCCAGAAAATTGAATAAAAGTTGTTAAATAAGCATTGATTTTGTTTTTTGTGACACTTTGAAAAAAAATGGGTCAAACCTATTTAAAAATGTAATTAAGTTAATCTGAGACCAAATTAATATTTTCCAGACTTTCTAATCTTTTATAAAATACAAGTACCTATTATTTATTGTTTTTGATAGAAAATCAACAAACACAAAAAAAACCCCTAATTTTGAGGAAATGTATATATATTGTTGTTCATTGAAAAGTCGTTTTTGTGACCATTTTGTTCATATGAATTTAGAAATACAGTCGTCTTGTTCAACTGCCCAACATATATTTCATTTGTTGAAATGTGTGTTGTATGTTGCAACATATTAGTGATCTATTGGTACATATTCCAGCATAGTTATGTAATAACAGGTTACTCATATATTGAAACAGAAGATTCATCTGTGTCAACAAAACGTACATATGTGGTAACAAAATGTTCATCTATGTCAACATAAATAAAAATTGCTAACCATTATTATCTTATAATCAATTATAAACTCTCAACCTTTTTTATCTACCTTGTTGATAAAATGACACAAGAAGCTTCATCTATGGCAGCAGCCCAATCTTTTGTTTGTGCTACTTCCTCTTCTAACATCAAATACTCTTCTTATCGATGCGAAAGATGTGAGCAACAACATGATTATTTTATTAGTCATGTTAAAGAATTCACTAATATTTTTTTAAGGAAATGACTTATAATATTGATGTTCATACATCCAAGAAGATTTCACATCCTTTGAAGTGTAGGAGGTTGAAAATTTTTGTAACACCCCGGATCCGAAATAGGGTAAGAGCATTTTTTAGAAGCCGCAGGATCCAACCAACCCACGGCCCGTGGATGGGACCATGAATCGTAGGTGTAGTCCGTGGATGTCACTCCCCAAACAGACCCTTCAGATATTTGAAGTTTCTTTAGTTTGGATGGTTATTACAGAAGGTTTCTTGAGGGATTCTCTTCAATTGCCTTTCCTTTGACATCTTTGACTCAAAAGAAGGCTAAGTTCATATGGTCTGAGGCATGTGAGAAGAGTTTTCAAGCATTGAAGGATAGACTAGCGGAGGTCTGAGGCATGTGAGAAGAGTTTTCAAGAATTGATGGATAGACTTACTTCGGCTCTGGTGTTGACTTTACCGGAAGGGACATATGATTTTGTTGTTTATTGTGATGCCTCGAGAATTGGGTTAGGGTGTGTGCTTATGCAGAATGGGAAAGTGATTGCCTATGCCTCAAGGCAACTTAAGATTCATGAGAAGAATTATCCTACCCATGACCTCAAACTAGCGGCCGTTGTTTTTACCTTAAAGATTTGGAGGCATTATTTGTATAGTGTTCATGTAGATGTGTTTACCGACCACAAGAGTTTGCAATATGTGTTTTATCAGAAAGATCTAAATCTTCGCCAAAGAAGGTGGCTTGAGTTATTGAAAAATTATGACATGAGTGTTCTCTATCACCCCGGTTAGGCAAATGTTATGGCGGATGCTCTTAGTCGGTTATCCATGGGAAATGTTGCTCATATTGTAGGTGAAAAGAAAGAGTTGGTTCGAGATGTTCATAGATTGGCCCGATTGGATGTTCGGTTAGTGGACTCTACCAAGGGTGGTGTTATGGTCCACAATGGTTCTGAATTGTCTTTAGTGGCGGATGTGAAAGCCAAACAAGGTCTTGATGCAATTTTGGTTGACTTAAAGGAAGCGATGCTTAAGAAATCCGTTGAGGCTTTCTCCCTAGGGAGAGATGGTGTCCTTAGATATCAAGGTCATGCGTGTGTTCCAAATGTTGATGACATAAGGGAACATATCTTGTCAGAAGCTCATAGTTCGCGATATTCATTCACCCAAGAGCCACCAAGGTGTACCATGATTTACGGGAGGTCTATTGGTGGAATTTGATGAAGAAGGATATTGCGAAATTTGTGATTAAACATCCTAATTGTCAACAAGTGAAAGTTGAGCATCAGAAATCGGGAGGCTTATCCCAAGACATTAGCACTCCTACTTGGAAGTGGGAAGATGTGAATATGAACTTTATTGTTGGTTTGCCTCGCACCCCGCGACAACATGACTCGATTTGAGTAATAGTAGATCGGATGACGAAATCAACTCATTTTCTTCCCGTTAAGATTTCCTATTCAACGGAGGACTATGACAAGTTGTACTTGAGAGAAATGTTAAAGTTGCACGGAGTGCCTTTGTCCATTATTTCTGATCGTGGTACCCAATTCACTTCTCAGTTTTGGATGTCTTTCCATTAAGCTTAATACAACCTTTCATCCCCAAAATGATGGGCAAGCGGAGCGTACTATCCAATCTTTGGAAGATATGTTCAGACCTTGTGTGATTTATTTTAAGAGTAATTGGGATGATCATTTGCCATTGATTGAGTTTTCTTATAACAATAATTATCACTCGAGTATTGATATGGCTCCATTTGAGGCATAATATTGTAGGAGGTGTAGATCTCATATAGGTTTGTTTGAGATGGGTGAAGTAGCCTTAATAGGTCCCGAGTTGGTGCATGAGGCCATAAAGAAGGTTCGACTTATTAGAGAAAGGTTGAAAATGGCTCAAAGTCGGCAAAAGTCATATGTCGATGTAAGAAGAATGGATCTTGAGTTTGATGTTCATGATTGGATTTATTTAAAAATCTCATGAATGTAGGGTGTAATGAGGTTTGGTAAGAAAGGGAAGCTTAGTCCCCAATATATAGGCCCATATCAGATTTTGAGACGTGTTGGTAATGTTGCTTATGAATTAGATTTGCCAAATGAGTTGGCATCGGTGCATCCAATGTTTCATGTCTCTATGTTGAAGAAATGCGTTGGTGATCCGATATCCATAGTTCCCTTAAAAGGTTTGGGAGTTAAGGAGGATCTTTCTTTAAAGAAGTTTTAGTTGAGATATTAGACCAGCAAGTCAAGAAGCTGAGAAATAAAGAAGTAGCTTCCGTGAAAGTGTTGTGGAGGAATCAGTTAGTTGAGGGTGCTACTTGGGAGGCCGAGGTCGATATGATGTCCCGATATCCTCATCTCTTTCCTTCTACTCCTACTCTAGCTTTAGGTAATGAGTTCCTTGTGGTTTGTTCTTTGATTTGGAGTCAGGTGTCTTGAAGGTTTCCATGATTTCCTTACTATGTATGATTTATGAAAAGTTTAAGTTTTGAGAAAATGAGCCAATTTGATTGATTTCTACATGTTTACGTGTATTTGAGTATGAATTGCATGTAGACTACATGATATGATGTTGTGAGCATGTATTTAGCTTGGAGTTGATATTTCATCCTCAGTTATATGCATTTGAGTATCTTTTTAGCTTGGAGTTGATGTTTCCTCCTTGGATGTTGGCTTGGAGTTGTTGTTTCCTCTTCGGATATGTGTAATGCATGCATGATGGTATGTTAGAGTTAGTTCAACCCCTCTTATGATGTTTTGATTACGTCCTAGCTTGGAGTCGATAATTCCTCTTTGGTTATATGCATTTAGATGAAGTTGCATTGATGGTTGGATTGTTAGTTCCTCTCCTACCCTTCTAGTACTAGCTTGAATCTCATTCAAGGACGAATGATCCCAAGGGAGATATATTGTAACACCCCAAATCCAAAAGAGGGTAAGACAACATTTTTCAAAAACTGCAGGAGCCAACCAACGTAGGCCACCCACTACCTGTGGATGGGACCACAAACTGTAAGTGTGTGATGGGTCCACGATATGGACTCATTTAGGTTTTTATTTTAATAGATTTAGTGTCCTCAAATGCATATTTTATGCCAATAATAGATGTAAATCCTTGAATTTCAGGTATTTGGATTCAGGAACAAAGCATGGACACTATTGAGCAAAAAGAAACAAGACAGCTGAAAGAACGAGGAAAAGAAAGCATGAGGATCGCCTAATCCATTAGGCGAGTCGCCGAATGGCCATTGTCTCACCTAATGTTCCAGTGTGCCAAGCCCTAAAGGAGATAATCAAGTCGGCGATTGAAAGGAGTAGTCGGCGAGTCGCCGAACGGTTCCGCGATGCAGTGTCATATCTCCCAAAGTACAAAACCTGAAGATGCTGAAGGCCAAAGCAAAAATGCGATGAAATTGACCAAAGGGCAGATCACCGAATGGATCGGCGATCCCGACTTATTGCGCCTAATGGCCCTTCACATCATATTTTTGGGCTACTATAAATACGTTTTTAAATTCTTAGTTTAGTATCTAACATTCAGTAGTTTTCAGTACTATTCAGTTTTCAAGTTGAGAGCTTAGAACTGAGTTTTTGGAGACATTTTTTCTTAGCTTTGAAGATTTTCATTTCCAAGAAATTGGAAGTGGGTGTTGAAGATTCTTCATCTTAGACCTTTGTAAAGACTATATCAATCGTACCCAGTTGATGGAAACACAACTTGGTAACGATTTTTACCCTTTTATAATGTCTAGATAAAATTCCAATTCTTAGGGATTATGTGATTATGGGTTGATATAATTGTTGGGTATTGTTAATTGATAGTTTAATTGCTATTTAAAGGTGTTTTCGTTCAATAATTGTGGTTGAATTTAATGGGTTATAGTTGCAAATACAATCTTAACTTCATGTTTTTGGCTTGCTCGAGAGAGAGGTTTTAGAACCAAAATTACTGAATCGATGGTTTGTGGGTATTGGGTTGTTATGGGTTCAGCTCGAGAGAGTGAACCCTAAACCCTTTTCTACACATTCTGCTCGAGAGAGTGAATGGACTAAAGCGAAGGTTGTGCTTAATTGTTGCTTATTGGTGTTCGAGAGAAACCAATTTGATTTGGGGTAAATTGTTTGAGAGAAAGTTTATCCCCACTAAAGTCTAGCTTAATCACTGATTTACAGTTGTTTACTATTAATTGTAATTACCCGGTGGTCTATCTTAACCCATAATCCTATCACACCTCCATATTTGTTATTTTCGTAGTATTTGATGTTTAGTTGATAATCGAATACAAAAACCCCTTTGATATTTGACACTTGTGTCACCCCAAAACTTGAATTATGTTTTTATTCTCAAATGTTTTTTTAGCTATGATTGACTTGAGCATATTCTTACTTGCCTATTGATTCTCAATTATGAGCCACTACCGTGGGACTCGACTCCAACTCATATAGTTGGGTTATATTACTATTGAACGATCGTTGACACTTAGTATTGGATGCAGTGTGTTTGATAGCGTTTATTCTTATCAGTGTGGTCCATAGATGGCACTCCACAAACAGACCTTGAAGTCCCAGGACCACGGCCTGACCAATAGACTGCCAGTCAGACCACGGTCCGTGGTTCAATGGCCTAAAATCCTGTTTCTGACGACGAACGATTGTCGTGCAGGACGAACTGTCGTCCAGTCCACGGTCCGTCGGTCGTGGCCGTGAGTGGTGGGCTAGGAGTTAAGTTTAGGGGCAGTTGGGTATTTTCCTAATTATTTTATCTCTATACTACGTAGTTTTACCCTTCACTAAGACCCCTATATAAGTTATTCCAACCCCAAACTAGTTCATTCACTTTATTCTGTCCAAATTCACCAAAAAGAAGAACTCTCAAATATTTCTCTCTCTAGAAAGGTTGAAGTAAAAGGATTCAACCTAGGGTTTCAAGTCAAGTCTCAATTCCTCCATTGAAGATAAGCAATTGGCTTTGAGGTATGATGGTTTTCATCCATAGATTCCTTCCGTTCATGGAGTTCCCAAATTCCTCTATTTTCAAAGTTAGAAGTCCCCAATTGAGTTAGAATTTTCTTCAATTGTCATGTGTTCACTTGATTATCTATATTACCTTAAAAGCATGAACTCCTAACTTGAATTTTAAATTACTATAATATCTCTAACTTAGGTTGTAACTTTTTCGATGAGTTGTGACTTTTCTGATAAGTTGTGACATTTTTCAAAGGGTTGTGATTTTTCGATGAGTTGTGACTTTTTCAAATAGTTGTGACTTTTTTCATAAGTTGTGACTTTTCTAATGGGTGTTGACTTCTTGGAAAGGTCAGGACTTTCCAGATAAGACACAAAAAACACTTGCTCATACTACCCCTTGTTGACTATAAATAGAGGGGGTTCCTCTCATTTTTCAACCACAATTTTTTTAATCTTCTACTCTTCTTCTTCTTCTTGCAGTTTAAAAACTTTCGTGTGATTTATTGTCATTGAGTGAGTTCGAAGTTTAGCCGAATATGAGGTACCACTATTCTGATGAAGTAAATTATTTTATCGTAAGAGGGTATATTCCTTAACCTCAGGTACTTGAGAAAAATAATTATGATGATATAATATGTTTTTTTCTTAGTATATACAGTAGTATGTTATGTTCCAATATATGAAGTTAACATGATGTAGTCTAAATTTATTTGTTTTTGTTAACAATTTCTCTTGTGATATAGATATATGCTTCTAAATATTTTAATATTTTTTTTATTAAACTTCTCAAGATTTAGAGAATTGTCACGATTTGTTTTTTGATGATCAAGACAAAAGAATGACTTTATTTATCAATGCTACTTATGTGATTTAGATTGTTAGGTTGTTTATTTCAAAATAATTATTACTATATAAACTTTGCCCTTTTTATTTTATTGATTTACTATTTCTTAGTATTTAAGTATTTTCGACGAAGAAAAGTTTATATAACTTGTAATAACGCTAGTTGAAGTTTGTATTAGTTTAATTTTTATTGTAGTCTAAATTCATTTTCTTTTGTTAACAATTTCTCTCGTGATGTAGATATATGCTTCTAAATATCTTTTTCCAAAATTATTCAAATTCTCAAGAGTTCGAGAATTGTCACGATTTATTTTTCTGATCTCTAAGACAAGATAATGACTTTATTTATCAATGCTACTTATGTGATTTAAATTGTTAGGAAGTTTGCTTCAAAATAGTTATTACTATATAAACATTACTTTTTTGTTTTACTGATTTACTATTTCTTAATATTTGAGTGTTTTCAACGAATAAAAATTCACGTGACTTATAATAAAGTAGTTGAAATTTTTATTAGTTTAATTTTTATTGTAGTATAAATTCATATATCCCTAACTTAGGTTGTGACTTTTTTGATGAGTTGTGACTTTTCTGATGAGTTGTGACTTTCTTCAAAGGGTTGTAATTTTTCGATCAGTTGTGTTTTCCAAAGAGTTGTGACTTTTCCAAATAGTTCTGACTTTTTTAATAAGTTGTAACTTTTCCAAAGGGTTGTGACTTCTTATAAAGGTCGTGACTTTTCAGATAAGACACAAAAAACTCTTGCTCATACTACCCTTTGTTGACTATCAATAGAGGGGTTTTCTCTCATTTTTCATCCACAATTTTTTTTCAATCTTCTACTCTTCTTCTTCGTCTTGCATTTTAAAAGATCGTGTGATTTATTGTCGTTGAGTGAGTTGGAAGTTTAGCGGAATATGAGGTACCACTATTCTGATGAAGTAAATTGTTCTATCGTAAGAGGGTTTATTCCTTAACCTTAAGTACTTGAGGAAAATAATTCTGATGATATGATAAATATTTTTTTGCTTAGTATATACAATAGTATGTAATGTTCCAATTTATGAAGTATAATGATATACTATAAATTCATTTATTTTTGTTAACAATTTCTCTTGTGATGTAAATATATGCTTCTGAATATCTTTTTAAAAAATTATTAAATTTCTCAAGAATTAGAGAATTGTCATGATTTGTTTTTTGATGCTCAAGACAAAAGAATGACTTTATTTATCAATGCTACTTATGTGATTTAGATTGTCAGGTTGTTTTCTTCAAAATAATTATTACTATATAAACACTGCCCTTTTATTTTTTTGATGTACTATTTCTTTATATTTAAGTATTTCGACGAAGAAAAGTTTATATGACTTGTAATAACGTCAGTTGAAGTTTGTATTAGTTTAGTTTTATTGTAGTCTAAATTTATTTATTTTTATTAACAATTTCTCTTGTGATGTAGATATATGCTTCTGAATATCTTTTCCCAAAATTATTCAACTTCTCAAGAGTTAGAGAATTGTCACGGTTTATTTTTCTGATGTCTAAGACAAGAGAATGACTTTATTTATCAATGCTACTTAAGTGATTTAGATTGTCAGGAAGTTTCCTTCAAAATAGTTATTACTATATAAACATTGCTATTTTGTTTTATTGATTTAATATTTCTTAACACTTCAGTTTTTTTTAACGAATAAAAGTTTATATGACTTGCAATGACGCCAGTTGAAGTTTGTATTAGTTTAATTTTTATTGTAGTATAGATTCATTTGTTTTTATTAACAATATGTTTCTGAATATCTTTTTCCAAATTATTAAACTTCTCAAGAGTTAGAGAATTGTCACGATTTGTTTTTTGATGCTCAAGACAAAAGAATGACTTCATTTATCAATGCTACTTATGTGATTTATATTGTCAGGAAGTGTCACACCTCAAATCCCATTAAGACGAACAGGCACCCGATGCCCTAAAGGCCTGAACTCCACTAGAACTAGCTGCTCCCCTCGCTCTTCTACCACGACCTGTAGGCATCTGTAGTCCCCTACCTAAAGAAGGTGTTGATGTTGATGATGCAACAACTGATCTAGTAGGTTGTGCCACACCACCCACACCTCTACGAGGGCAATTTCTCATCATATTTCCCGGTGTACCACACCAAAAACAAACATTTGTCCCAAACTGACATGCATCTAAATGATTTCTTCCACATTGTTTACAAGATTGTCGAGGAGGTCTTGATTGGCTCATACTTCTCTGCTCTTGGTACCTCGCTATTCGTGAACCTTGGCATTCACTTCTTTTCCCAAACTGATTGCCCCTAAACCCTTGAAACCGAGGTGGGGCTGTAGAGTATGAAGATAATGGCCTAGGCGATCTATTAAAGAACCGAGGCCTAAACTCACCTTGGTATGGTGTAAACTGCCCCATGGATCTGGCCCTCTTAGAATGCCCTGTTTCTGACTCTTGTGTCCTTCTTCTTTGCCTTTGATCCTCCAACTTTTGTGCAAAAGCTTGCATCCTTGCTATATCCATATCTTTATTCAACGAAGCAATGGTACAATCTCTAACAAGATATGAATCTAATATTGTCACGACCCGGGAGCACCCCCTAGTCGTAACCGGCGTACTCGACCTCGAAGAGGTCTAATACAAGCCTCTTAGCATTCATTCATCGCATAGACACTAAAACCATAAGGAATTAAAAACTTTCTTTAC
>JAJOOO010036442.1:0-12921 GCA_029582685.1 Solanum piurae
CAAATTGTAAGAATTCAGTAAGTAATCAGTAAACAAAAGTCAATTTCGGTTGTTATCAAGATGAGAGAATTAACTAGGGTATATGTTTTCTCCACAAGATCATAACGCAGTACTCTTAGTAATAGCAATATTTTCCTAGTGTACTACATGCAAAGTGATAAGTTAGATATCTCTAAATCCTTAGTCCGGCATCTAGAGAATTTCACCCCGCACCTTGGTCCGGCTACGTGTGTATAATTTACTAACCCCTACCTTTACCTCATATTAGATATCACATCGATGTTTGGCTTAGTTATTACTTCTCACCAATCGACACTAGACTATTAGATAGTATCACACTAAATCTATGTTGATAGTTCATTTCTTGTTGATTACCTACTTGGTCCGGCAAGTAGCAACAAGACGAGTTTTAACGTTTGCAACCGCTAAAAAGACTTCTAAACGAAAGAATTATCAATGCATGCAAAACACTATTAAAGAATTGCTTATTTACTATCCACACTTTGTTAATCACTCATGGTTCCCACAACCCTAGTTGTGGAGTTTAGTTACCCATAATCATATGAACACAATTCATTGATTTAGATGAAAGAATTATGAACTTACGTAATTGAGAATAACAAACCCGTAATTTCAACTTGAATTTCTAAATAAAGATCAACAAAACGTGCTTAGAAAATTAAGAATTGCTAAAGTTGCAATTTTTTCTCCCAAGCCAAAACTAGAATAAAAATAATAAAGTCTAACCCTCAAAAATGAGGTTTACATACCCTATTTATAGAAAACAAGTTCTAAATTAAAAGGGAAACAAAATAAAGAAAGTTTGTTCAGGCATGCATCTTCATTCCACGAGATTGACTCACAGACCGTCAATGGATCTACGGTCCGTGAGTCCCTTCCGTCAGCCAGGACTTAGAAAATATTTCATCTTTCAAAAATCAACTTTTCTGAAGGAAACGACGAGACACCAGTACGGAACGTAGATCGATCTACACTCCGTCAATCCCTCTCCGTAGCTCCACACTTAGAATCTTCAAAAATCAGGTACTGGAACCCTCGCAGTATCATTCTACGGATCAACAGTATGGTCCGTAGATCAATCTACGGACCGTCAATGTCCACCGTGGTTCCACACTTGGTCAGATTTCCCTGATTCACCTTCCATGCCTTACTTACTGATCTACGGTCACCCTCTACGGAGCGTCAATAGACCTACGGTCCGTAGATCACTTCCGTAGACGCCCTTTTCTGCATTTCTTTTAGCTGTCTCTTTACTTCCGCACCTAAATATCTTTCCTTTAAAACATGATAAAAACACATAAAAATCAATACAAACAGGCCCTAGACAGACACAACTCTTAAGTGAAATGTATTAAAAATACCGTAAACTCATGGTATATCAACACATACTAAAGAGCTTTTCTCAAAAGCTTCAAACCATTGAAATTTAACTATTTTCTGAGTCAACTTGGTTAACGGGAATGAAATAGATGAAAACCCATTGATAAATCTTCTATAGTAGCCAGCCAATCCCAAGAAACTCCTAATATTAATTGGATACATGGGTCTAGGCCAGTTCTGCATTGCATCTATCTTTTGAGTATCAACTCGAATCCCATCACCAGAAACAATATGGCCTAAGAATGCCATGGACTCAAGCCAAAATATACACTTAGAGAATTTAGCTTACAACTCTTTATCTTTGAGAGTTTGGAGAACTATTCTGAGATGGCTACCATGATCTTCCTTATTCCTCGAATAGATTAGAATGTCATCAATGAATACGATAACAAATATATCTAAATAAGGCCTGAATACTCTGTTCATAAGGTCCATGAATGATGTGAGAGCATTAGTCAAACCAAACAACATGACCAAAAACTCATAATGACCATAACGGGTCCTAAATGTTATCTTAGGGATGTCACTTTATCTTACTCTCAACTAATGATAGCCTTCTCTGAGGTCTATCTTAGAAAAATAAGTGGTACCCTGAAGTTGATCAAAGAGATCATCAATCCTAAGAAAAGGATACTTATTCTTGATAGTAACCTTGTTCAACTGACGATAATCTTATCACATTCTAAGAGAACCATCCTTCTTCCTCATAAATAAGATCGGAGCGCCCCAAAGTGAGACACTTGATCGAATAAAACTCTTCTCGAGGAGATCTTTCAACTGCTCTTTTAACTCTTTCAACTCTGATGGTGCCATCCTATATGGAGGAATAGAGATAGGACGAGTATCGGGAAGAATATCTATACCGAAGTCTATATCTCTCTCAGGAGGGACTCCGGGAAGATCATCTGCAAAGACTCATGGAAACTCTTTTACTACTGGAACTGACTGAATAGAAGGTGTCTCAACACTAGAGTCATTAACTCGGACTAAGTGATAGATGCACCCTTGGAAACTAACTTTCTGACCTTAAGGAACGAACTGAAACGACCCTTAGGCATTGCTAAACTACTCATCCACTCAAAAACTGGCTCATTAGGAAACTGGAACTTAACTACTCGAGTTCTACAATCGACTGAGGCATAACAGGCATGAAGCCAATCCATACCTAGAATAACATCAAAATATACCATGTCTAACTCAAATGGTGCTCTTATGATTGACAGAAATGGTACAATAACGATAGACTCTCTCAGCTAGAATAGACTGACCAACAGGTGTAGAAACACTGAATGGCTCAAGAAGTTTCTCAAGAAGAATATCAAAATTCATGAAAATATAAGGAGTCACAAAAGATAGACTCGCTCCTGGATATAGCAAAGCATAAACATTAAAACTAAAAACTTTGATCATACCAGTGATAACATCTGACGAATTATCTTGCTCTTGGCCACTAGTAATAGCATACAGACGGTTTTATCCTCCACCTTCCCCTGAAGTAGCTCCTCTAGATGCAGCTCTATCTGGTGGAGCAAATGAAGAAGATTGGGCTCGATTGTCCCCATTTCCATTACCTTGCATGTTCTTAGGGTATTCTTTCATAAAGTGACCGTTCTGAATACACTTGAAGCAACCAGTGGAGCCATCACGACACACCCCTGAGTGGTTCCTACCACACTTAGCACATGCAGGAGTCCCATTACCTCCTTGTGCCATACTACCTTGAGACTGCGTAGGTCTAGCTCTGAAATTTTGCGAATTCTGATTGTTGAAATCACCTCTGTTCCTTGGTACAGGTGTACTATCATATGATGGAGCAGGTCCCTTTTGCTTATGTTGGAAATATGATTGGTTGGCATTACTCTTCTATTGTCCAGATTTAATCCCTGGCTTAGCTTTCTTGTTACGAAACTCTTCTCTATCCCTCAACTTATCTTCCTCAACCTGTTGCAAATGGATCATAAGTCTTGGTATGTCTATGTCCCCTATTAGAATAGCTGCCTTGCCTTCGTTACTTGACAAATAAGACAACCCAGTAACAAACAAACTCATCTTGCTCCTCATGTTAGCAACCATCTCCGGAGCATAATAGGAAAGTTGGGTGAACTTAAAGCTATACTCATGCACACTCATAGATTCCTACTTAAGAGTGAGGAATTCTCTTACCTTTGCCTCTCTTAGCTCACGGGGAAAGAAACGCCCCATAAAGGCACACTCGAACACAGCCCAACTTACAATCAGTGCACCCTCAGCTCTACCCTTCTTCCATTGGTCAAACCAAATCCTAGTAACACTCTTCAATTCGTATGCATCTAGTTCCACTGGCTCAGCATCAGCAACACGCATAACCTCAAACACATTTTGTAGTTCCTCTACAAAGTTTTTCGAATCCTCAGTGAAACTTGGAGGATTCATTCTTAAGAACTCACGGGTCCTAGAAGTATCAGCCACTTCTTGTCGATTCTCTCTTTGTTTCCCATTTTGATTGGTCACGACTTGGCTCAACATTCGGATCATTTTATGGAACTCAGCATTAGTGACCTCTCTTTGAGGTTGCACTTCTGGTGCATTATCCTCTACATTTCTCCTAGAATGATGACCTTAGATAGCTCTTCGTGGAGGCATAAAAAGAGTATGAAAGAAGTGAGATAGTTCCTAAATGTTGCAGCCTCCTAATTATATATGTGGCGCACTTCACACAGATAACTAGAACCCTACAGACACGGCTTCATAGACACCCTAGGACTCTTGAACTCTATGCTCTGATACCAAGTTTGATACTCCTCGAGCCTACACCCTGGACGTGACCAGCACTCGAGAACTATTGTTAGCCCCAAGAAAACCCTTGGCCTAGCTTAACTCTTAGCGGAAGACTTACTCATGATAAAATCACTTTAAAAAGTAAACTGTAACTCAAATGATAACTTAGAATGTTTTATAAACAAACATTCAACTAGCCAAAGTGGCAACTCAAGTCTCAACATAATCGAATGAAAATGAAAAGACTCATGAACTAGTGTATATCTATCTATGAATCCTCTACTAACTGAGATGGATGTCGAAACAAGACCCACGACATCCTAACAAAACTAGAATGATAAAGCAAAATAAAGGGATCCTCCGAAAGATATGAGGCTCACTAACAACTCTAAAGCTAAACTGGATCAACGAAGCGCTGGATGTTGATCCTGGTTACATGTATCTGCATTATAAAATATAAAGGACAAATGGCGTCAGTACATGGAATGTAGGAGCATGTGAGGGGAATTCTAAAACAAGACATAAGCTTGAAATGAACTGAAGAAACTTACCTCATCTCAACTCAACTCAACTCATTTCAATATAAAGCAGTAATAAAGATGCAGTATAAAGAAAAACTTTAAAACATGTAGATAACAACTCAGTGTATTGAAAAATACAATAGTAACTTAGTTTTGTATATGAAAATACAAGTAACTCTGCGGGAGATTCTCTAAACGACAACCATCACTATGAGCTATGTGATGATACAACGTCTTGCCTCACGCTGCCAGGGATGTCCTATACTTTGCCGGGGTATATATTATACTTCTAACTAGATCCACTAGTCTATGCTAAAAGCATTAAGGATTCTTCTAAAAAGTATGACCCTTTCTACCCATGTTGGCTACACGGTTTATGAAGAGTTTGAGTTATCTGAACTCATACCCATATCGGTGCTTAATACTACTCCCAAAATGTAACAAGATCGTATTTTCAAAAACATAATTTTCTCTGTGGTTTGAGATTTTTACTCAATAATATATCTCTTAAAAGAGATGGTACTCAGAACTACTCATGAAAACTCTTTTGGAAAACGATGTTTCCTCTCATCTTAAATTTAAAAACATCTGCTCTTGGGAATACTTAGTTACCATATATTATTTTAAAGAAAATGAACTCACTCTACTCTTCTCAACTCTATGTTCAAGTCATTTAAAACAAGTTGTAAAATAATTGCAAAAGACCTCCTAAAATGACTCAAAGAACTCTCAAGACTTGACTCTCAATTCTACCTTGAATTTGAATTATAGATTCAAGGGTTATGATTCGTGTTTATGAATGATTTCTAGATGTTTAGAAGTAGTTTAGAGTAGTTAGAATCAATAGGAAGTGATAGACCACTTTAGAAGGACTCAGACGGGCTAAACAATGAAAACGGGTGGGGGCAGACGTCTTGGGCGATAAGTCAGTCACCGGGTCGCTCATTTGATTTTTATGTAAGTTTTACTAATTTAGAGCTTTTGCAGTTTGGATGGTTGACTTTGGTCATAAATTCAGGTAAACTACCTCAGAATGCAAGATTGATATTTACATTAGCTCCGAAATATCGAGCTTGGTTGAGATGGACCATTGGTTCTTATCCCCTCGTTTTATCAAGAAGACTTATGATGGATGTTTTGACATCTCTGTTGAGCCTGAAATGTCAAATTTGGTGGCGTAATATAATTTGTTTTTGTGCAGGGTATTCCAAACGAATCATGAGCTCATGTAGGGTTATTTTACCAAATTTGAGTTGGTGCAGTCTTTTGCAGGTTCACCTTGGTTTCTGCATTGTGTTTGGGTTTTACTTAAATTTATGCATGAGTGTACCTTCAAGACTTATGGGGTCTAGTTAGGTTTAGATAGATGAACTTACTTCTTTTATGTTGTTAGTACATTCGTGTGCATTCATGTTAGCTTTCCGCTCTTTTGACATTTGTTTGTGTTTTATTCTAGCATTCCATATTGCTTTTACTTTTCTTGCTTAGCCATCCTATGATGCCTACCGAGTACCTGTTGTTTTGGTACTCATGTTCCTCTTTTTATCTGTTTCGTGGTGCATGTCGTAGCATTAGTTATTAACATGATATTTGAGCCTATTACAACTTCAGTTCAGAGGTGAGGGTGAGCACATGACATCCTGGACTCACCTTTCTCTATCTGTATTTTGATGGCTAGTCTTTCACTTTTTGAAACAAGCCTTGTATTTTGAGTCTGTACTTGTGACTTCCAGATTTTGGGAGGGATCTTATATTTTGGTTTGCTTCTGCCTATTCTTCCACTTTCTATTATTTAAATGTCGATTTCGCTTTGTTTCTACCCTTACACTCATTACTTGTTGTTCTAGGTTACGGGTTGGCTTACCTACTGGTGGATTATAGTACGTGTCATCATGAATTGAGGAATTGGGTTGTGACATCCCAAGACCTGGTATTAGTCAGTATTTGAGCAACTATTCAAATAGCAGTACAATGACAATATATTATACAAAACGTTCTCCGAAAACAAAATAAAGACTAGTCCTAGGCAAAATAGAGAGAGATAGGCAACTCCGAACTCGAGGAGATCACCCAAGTCTCTGAAGCCCAAGAGTTGCTCCGTATATGAGATCTAAATAAGCAATGAGAACTGGTACTATGATCTGCAGGGTGCCGAAGTGTAGCATGAGTACCCAACAAGTGTCACTTAGTAGGCATATGTTGACTGGGATCCAAAAATAAAGCAAACATAAACAACAGGTAAGAAAGGAGCATATATGACAAGTAACTAAGCAATAATAGGGAACTCGTAATAGGAAACAATCTTATACAAGGAAAAGAGAGTAAGGAAATAGGTATATGAATCAAGGGATGAACCTGGATGCTCTAGCCTAGAAACTTATTCATGACAAAGCTCTACTAAGGGAAACAACTAGCCAAAAGCATACTATCAAAATAACCACAAATATCATCACATAAAAGCCAAGAAGGTCATTCTAAACCAAATCCTGCATAAAAATGTCAAATAGAGGAGAACAAGGGCAATATTTACTTTCAAATAAAGAACCACTTTTCATACTGCCACAAGTACACAATTAATCAAACAGTAACCTTACCAAGCCACTATGTGCCTGGAAAGCACACAACAAAAACTAAACCAGTACGCCTCCCATAAGACCAATAGGTACAAACAACAACCAATTATGCTTGTGATAGCAATGCATAATGAGTGTAAGTTATCCAATAAACTCAGTAGTACCAATAGTGCCAAGTTTTATGCACTTATCCCCAGTCCCTGATAGCGAGGTAGGACCCATGCGTATTACCTCTTTCTGTCATTACCACACGTGTATTACCTCCTAACAACAATTTATTCCATACTCGATGAATTATCGGCCTTTCTTTGGCTACGAACTCTCTAAATGAGACATATATAGGTTGGATGGACCAAGAATAGAACTTAGATTACTATATGTTTATTATCTACTAACAACAATGTATTCCATTCCTGGATTTATTATTAGTCTTCTTTGGATACTAAATCTCTAAATGAGACATACATAGGCAAGGTGGATCAATAATAGAACTTCACTTCTTACATTACTACATGTGTATTAACACCTAACAATAATGTATTCCATATACAAACAAGAAAATAGATCCAATCCCACGACCTGGTTGGTGTCAATACAAAACTACTAAAAGAGAATACAAGTCAAAGAAGTGGAAAAAAAATATAGACTTGTCTCGTATATAAAAGACTAGCCAAAAAACTGTATTGAGAAGGAGATAGGATGAAATAGGTCACCATTAGCTCACTCTCAAATCTGAAGTCCTCCGTAGCTAGCCTAAATCAACGTTGTCGGCTGGCGCTAGGATCTGCATCAAGAAAATAAATGAAGAGTGCATTATGAGTACCAAAACATCATATACCCAGTAGGTACATAGGTCGACTGAGCTTGAAAAGTAAAGTCAAAATGAAAAGCGAAAAACTAAAAGCAACTAAAGGTCAAACAAGTGAAATGATAATTGAAGACTAACTATATAGAACATTAGTCCAAGAGCGAATGAAAAGAATATCAAAGAAACTAGTTTTAACCTAACTAGACCCTCATAAGCCCAAAAGTTACACTCATGTGCAATCAGAAGTAAATAACCCAAATGCACCCCATAAGTTCGATGGGTACAAAAAAAAGCTACACCTATTTAAGAATGATAACCAGTGAAATCCAGAACAAAGGAGTGCATAAACCATACCTCAAAAAATGGCTAAGACATTAAAAGAACCCAATAGAACCATACCACTAAATCTAAACCTGACAAGAGTAATGTGCCCGAAACTTGAACTGTGACTAAAGACGATGTGACCAGACCTTGAACCATGAATATAAGAACAATATACCCGAAACTTAAACCACGACTATAAGAACAATCAGGGAAAGATCCCATAACATAATTCATCATCTTAAGGCCTTCCATTTATAAGGGCCCAAATCCATAACTGACACGAGTCACTCCTATCTCGAATCCAAGACCAATCTCAAAGTAGTCTAATGAAGCTCGGTTTCACAATCGAATAACATTGGGGACATAACATAAGGGAAATTAAGGATGAAAGGTTAGGAGAGATGAGTTGTCGCACTCATACTATCATACCCAAATTTGATATATTAGTCTACATGGAGCTAAGTCGCCTGAAGCAACACCGGAGAATTTCTAAGGCATATGGGCTCCAAAGCCAAGTTTAAGACAATCACTAGTCTATGCCTAGGCTAAGGCCAGGAACAAGATACCAATAAAAATATGAACGAAAAAACATACTACAAAGCATGGAATAACCAGCACAACTACATAAAGCATGCTCGAGTTCCCAAAAACTATCTAAAATACATCTAAGACATGAATTCTAATAACTAAACATGATTCAAACTATAAAACCACCCCAATCCTAGATAATCAACATGAATTCACAATCATAAGCTCAACCTAAAGACCAATAAGTTGTAGCGTACCTCAAAGCTAACCACGCGCGCTTAAAAATTATAATTCTAGAGTTTTCCCCTTTTGAATGGCCTTCAATAGCTGCCATACTATCAAATATATAATTACAACATCATTACAGATATTTAAACACCAAATTAAATTAATTGAAGACAAACCCAAAATTGAGTGAAAAAAGAATTGTGGGACCCGCATTGAAAATTCTAAAATTGACTATGTCAATTAGTCCTAATTAGCTCAAGAAACTTATGCCTAAAAAATAGGCACAACCCAAGCTCAAAAATAGCCAATTTAGATCATTCAGTAAAAACAAACCAATTCACCATTAAAGCTCACAATAGAGAAGAAGGGATGGCAAGTTACATGTCAATACACGCGGTAACCGAGCCCACAATCGCCCCATAATAATCTTGAAGGACTCGCAACAACAATAAGCCAATTCCTACACAAAAACAAGCTCCAAGAGTTAAAATTGAGTCTCAAAGATATGAGAAATGAACTTAAAACGAGTATAATTACTTGCAGATACCGCAAAATTGGTCACTTTGGCTACTTAAGCGACATCACAAAAGCGATGGCCTAACAACTAAAGAGGCTTAGCCACGCGCGTAGGCTATAGCTAAGTTAAGCGGTGGTCGCTTAAGCGAATCCAGGGCCGCTTAAGCGGCTAGCCTTGAGCTGGAAGGCCATGTTTAAGTGACACCCTAGCCGCTAAAGAGGCTTCCACTTAAGTTGTGTCAGTGCCTCTTGAGTAGTTGCACCAGCATGGTGCACCAAAATTTTTAGTTATGTCTGAAAAGATTCCGTTCGGGTGCTCTGAATTGGCTCAGAACACCATGCATGCAAATGAGTTGTGCTACACCACTAAATTCGAAATTCCAAGCTCAAAGAAAATGTCGAAAGGCCCAACCAATGTGGTCTAGATAAAAAGTGAGTCCCACACCCAAACCTCATATTAAGACATTCACGAGGTGATTCGGAATGAGCTCGAAAGCCTCGAGATCTGCATCAAATGTCCTTCCAAACCAAACTCGACCCACCAGAGCTAACAGAACTATCAGAATTGTATTATGAGGCTATTTACCATATGTTTTTATCGAAGTTAACCATTCAAATTTCAAAAGTTTCAAAATATGAAAACTTGCATAAAAACAAATGAACGAGCAAGCGACCAAACTCTCAATCCCAGCAAGTCATAAAGGACATTGAATATCTATAGGAACGCTCTAAACACCTAAAAAAATTCATTACAAATTGTGTGTAGGTATCCAAAAGGTAAAACATTAAATTACCAATCCTTAAAAATCAGCCCAAAAACCAAAAAAAAAAAATAGCAACAAAGAAGTGTCAAAACTAAATTGTTGGTTTTGTAATTAAAAACTAAGTTAATAAAGCATAGTAGATTTATATATTATGAAATAAAATGTTAAACACAATATTCTTGTTTTTTTTTCCTGCTTTTTTTACTATAACTGATATTAATATGTTACTATTGTAAAATTTGGTTACACGATCCAGGGTGAACAAAATCGAATAAAAAATTGCACCAAATCTCTAATCGAGACAAGAAAACCGACTAGCGATTTGATTTGACTTGGTTTGGTATTGGAACAAAAAATTCGACTATACTTGGATTGATTTGGTTTTAACTTTAAAAAGTCAATCCGAGACCAAACCAACTCAATGCTATATATAGAATTTTTAAAATTTATTTTATATGTAAAAGTATCTACTTTGATACAATTCATAAATATTTCTTACACTTTTTCATCGTTTTTATCTGTTAACATACTTTTTCATAGTTTTACATTGATTTAGACAATTAAAATGCATAACATAAATTTAGTTTTTTTTTAATATTTAGTTAGGTAACTAATACTTATTAGACTTATTTTAACATGATTTAGTACTTTTAAATTACGATCATTTTCATTATGACTTATTTATTTCCAATGTTTATCTTATGTGATTTCATTATTATTTTTAGTTGAATATTTTAGTATCATCACTCATATTGTATTTTGTGTATTTTCTTAAGAAACAACTTAGATTGTTATATTTTGGTAGGACCAAAGAAATATTTGAAGTACAAGTTAATTATACTCTACAAGAGAAACTCGAAAGAATCTAAAAACCCGGAAAAAAACCAAAGTAGAAAAATCTGAATTTTAATTTATTAGTTTGTTTTGGTTTATAAATTTAAAATCCAACACAAACAGTTTGATTTTATATTTAAAAAAATCTAAACCAACCCCGTCCATGTACACCCCCTAACACGATCAATGCAAAGAATGTAACTCTCAATAATATTAAAAAATCTAGCACACTTCATGAATATAATTTCACATTCATCATAAATAGAGAAGAAATATTGTTTTGGGGAGAATGTTAATAGCTCAGTTAATTGACTACCTAAAATTTCACCTTGTTGGTGAAGATTCAATTTCCTACTTCGTAATCACTATGTTGTTTCCCCTTCCTCTGCCCCCATTTTTTTTTAAAAATAAAAATAAAACAAATAGAAACATTCTTAAAATATACATTTCATTCACAAATATAATTAACACATGTCACTCTACCAATGATACATGAGTAACACAACCAAAAATTTATTTTACCAAATTAGAATTGGTTCAAGCATTATACAATATGTACTGAAACTACATAATCCTTTTGAACAGTTAAAAAAGAATGATATCGACCTAGAGATGAAGAAAAACAGACAATGATGACCACTTTGAACTTGACAATTAAAAAGAATTGTTAGGGTTCCAATGAATACAGCCAAAAATTTCATTTGATGTTTGTCTAGTGAATTTGTGATCCAGTGTAAAAGTCCATTTTGAAAGGAGTAAATTTGAAAATGAAATGTGTTGATGTAGTGGCCCTCATATTTCAAATTTCTTTATTCTTTTCTAGATGAAAGGATGAATGCTTAAAACAAGTAATTTAAGTGTGTTTTGAACTTCAGCATGACAACATTTAGATTTATAAAATATATATATATATATATATATATATATATAGTCTAATATGTCATGATGAGATATATAGATCAGAGTCATATTTCACTAATAATTAGTAGTAGTATCTTGTAAATGATATAGGCACAATACATAAATATATATTTCCTTCAACTTGTTTTCAGCTAGCATCGATGTCTTTCACGTTTGAGGGTGCACAAGTCACACTTAAACTTGTATAAAATTGAATAAAGAAACACATTCGTGAAATTTCAAGAAGCAACTATAAATGAGTGGGCATGAAATCTCATGGGGACTTGGCACTAGGAGGGTAATTAAATTGAATCTCATGGGACTGGGCATTTATTCAAGGCATAATACATATATTGGACCCTAAACTTGGCTTCAAATTTCAACGTTGACCTCTAACTTTCATAGTGCACAAACAGACACTTTAACTATCCAATCTTTTAACAAAAAAACACTCGAATATTTCAGGCAAATGTGTGATATACAAATGCGTTGACGTAGAAAAGTGAACCACTCCATTGCTGCCAACTAACTAAAATAAATACACCTAGATTTTAAAAATAAATTATAATATAGGGTGTGTTTGGTATGAAGGAAAACATTTTCCGAGAAAAAAATTTAAGTTTGTTTTTAAAAAATATTTTAAACTTCAAAATTTTATTTTTTTCACCCCTACCCTCGACTCCCCCAGCCCCCCTCCCCCACCCCCAAAAAAAAATTAAGTTTATTTTTAAAAAATATTTTCAACTTCAAAATTTCATTTTATCACC
>JAJOOO010036443.1:0-12012 GCA_029582685.1 Solanum piurae
AATATTTAATTTAATATCATCTATAAAGACCCTTATTTGTCTAATATAAAATTTTAATTTTAAAATTTAATATAATATAACCTTATGATTACATTTGTGCAACTAAACAGTACACTTGTAATTACACTGTGTCAAATAAATAGGTCAACGTAATTACTAAGTTGTGTAATTACTAGACTGGTAATTACTACCCTAGTAGTTACACCAATTCCAATTACATGATGACCGTCCAAACAGACCTTAGGTGACATAATGAAAATTCTTGGAATCTCAACTATTCTAGCATCAACTAACTAGTGTAAGTTATCTAAAGCCCCTTGTGTCCCTAGCTCGGCCCTGATTGTCTTAGCTACAAATTAATAGCAAACTTACAGTCTGATAAAAGGTTGCACACTTCAATTACATGCTTCAAGCACTCAAAGTCTTGAAAAAATGGAATATGTTTCTTTTTTGAAAACTTTATTTATACTCTCCGTCACTTTAAAGTTAATTGAATGTGACTATTCATAATAAGTGAAACTAGTAACCTCTATACTAAAGACAAATAACTTTCTACAGGAGATTAAATGCACAAATGTTATAAAGAAAATACTTGAGCTATCATTATAGACTCAGGGGTCACACACCACATGACCTACAACAAAACACTACTTACCAATATCAGACCCTTACCCTACCCTTTCCTAATTACTCTACCAAATGGTTATAAGGTAAAAGTGACTGAGATAGGGGATGTATATTCAAATCCTTCACTGATTTTGTGGAAAGTATTATTTGTATCGAGTTTCAAGTTCAACTTATTATCTATACATTGTCTAGCTTTACATCAAAAGGAGTTCTTAGTTTCAACAACTCTTCTTGTTTTGTCACACCCCGAGAATACCCCCTGGACGCGGACACGGGACCAAGGATCATGAGTGACCCCAAGCTAACCCTGCTGGTATATCATAAGCGTACTAAAGATAAAATGAATCAATAAATACTGTGTGGAAGCTAGATCATGAGATAATCTGAAATGATGGGGAATACCCATATACTAAATCTAAATATATGAAAAAATGAGATTTTAAACAACAACTGAAAAGTCAAATTCTAACACTATAGTTGAATCTGTCTATGTCTGAAAATAACATCTACTAACTAGAAATGATGGGACATGCCCCAGCTAAATCTAGCAAAATTGAAACTGAAACTAAAAGCAAGGAAAGACAATCATGTCAACCGTCCTCGAAGAATGAGGACTAACCACTGATTCTGCTAAACTAGAGATCGAGAACCGATCTACGATCCGTGGGTTCGGCCGTGGGTCATGCCTTAGAAATTTTTCTAGGCTGGTTCTGGGAAGGGCTACAGGTGGCCATCCACGGACCACTAGGACGGACCGTGGGTCACCCTACGATCCATAGGTGGTGCCCGTCGGTGGCACCTGTAGCTTTCAAAATCTGCAATTTGATCTGTCTAGGATACGGGGTGTTACATTATCTCCCTCTTGGGAACATTCATCCTCGAATGAAGACTAAACTAGGTGAATAAGGAGGGAAAGAGCTGCAAACCCTACAGCTAAATACTGGAAATTGATTTCTGACTGAACTGAGTTCCATGAACATGCAAATATGCTGAAAATGCAAGTACAAACTGAAGGAACATGATACTAAGACTGAATATACGCATGAATGACTGAAAAAATGAAGTGGAACTATTACCTCAAGCTGGAATGGAATCGGAAGGAAAGAGGTGAGGATACTTGGCCTTCATAACTGCTTCTGCTTCCTAAGTAACTCCCTCTACGGACTGACTCTTCCACAAAACCTTAACTGAAACGACTTCTTTGTTTCTCAACCTTCTAACTTGACGATGAAGAATATCAACTCGAACATCCTCATAGTGAGTCTATCCATCACAGCCACACTTTCTAAAGGTACTATAGATGCTGGATCACCCACACACTTCTTCAACAATGAAATGTGAAAAACCGGATGCACTGCCGCTAGTTCTACTGGCAACTATAACTCATAAGCCACTTTACCAACTCTTTTCAAGATCTTGTAAGGGCCTACATATCTAGGACTGAGCTTCCCTTTCTTGCTAAATCTCATCACCCCCTTCATAGGTGACAATTTCAGGAAAACCCAATCATCAACCTGGAACTCTAATTCCTCTCTCCTTACATCTGCATAAGACTTCTGGCGACTTTGGGCTGTCATAAGTCTATCTCTAATGAGTTGCACTTTCTCCATAGCATCATGAACTGAATATGGCCCTATCAATGCTGCTTCATGATGAGTCCACAGTTTGGACTCATTTAGGGCTTGATTTTAATAGAATCAGTTTCCTTAAATGTGCATTTTGTCTCAATAACTGATGTAAATACTTGAATTTAAGACATTTGAATTTAGGGACAAAGCATGGACACTATGGAGCAAAAAGAAACAAAGAAGCTGAAAGAACGAAGAAGAGAAGGCCCGAAGATCTCCCAAACCATTGGGCGAGTCATCGAATCGCCATGATCTCGCCTAATGTTCTATTTTGCCAAGCCCTGGAAGAGGTGGCCACATTGGCGATAGAAATGAGCATTCGGTGGATCACCGAACAACCATGATACCACCTAAAGTTACAGAATGTCGGAGCTAAACTCAGGGTAATTTCGGTGAGCAGCAGAGCCAGTTGGCGTGTCACCGATCTATTCGGCGAAGGACAATCAGGTCGACAAATATTGCTGAAGAAGATCTGAACACACACTGATGAGAGTAATAATAGACATAAGGCAATTCGCAGAAGTGTTCGGCGATCCCGATCTGTATCGCCTAAAGTTACAGTAGCCGAACCAAGAAAGAGTGAAAAAACTGAAGGCGAGATAAAGAACAATCGGTGCGTCGCCATCCAGTCGACAACATTCGACTAACCTCACCGAATGGTTTGTAACAGTCACACATTAGACTTATTTAAATTGATTTTTGGAAAGGATAGGGGGTATTCAGAAATGAGGGAACAAACCAATTAGAGAGAGGATACCACCAAAGGCTCTGGAGAGGGATTTTTATCTAAATATTCTTAGAGATTTTGTAATCAAGAAGATTTCTAGCTGATTTCTTCGTAAAAATTCTCATTTCTATATTCACTTATGGGAAGAATAATGAATGTTAATTTTTCTACTTTTGATATGAGTAGCTAAAACCCTTCTCTTGGGGTTTTGACTATGAAGCTAATTGTTGAAGTTTTGTTAAGTGGGTACTGTTGAAATGCAAATAGGGAGGTTAATTTGAAGTGGGTCTGAATTGTTACTGCGTTTTGAAGTTGTTTTGCATATTTAGTGTAATTTATTCCGCGTTGTGAGCTTGCTCCAGAGAGAAGCACAGAACCAAGGTAGCAATCTTAGCATCCTTAGTACTGGGTTATCCAGATTTCAGGCCGAGAGAGTGAAATCCGAGATCTATACTTTGTATCCAGCTCAAAAGAGTGGATTTAATGAGGACAAAGGGCTGGGCATATTCCGATCAGTGTTGAAGTTCGAGAGAATTCATCATAGAAAAGGTAATTGTTCGAGAGAAAGTTATCTTATATATGGCCCGACCTACCCATAACAAAATAACCTACTGTTAGCATCAACATTCAGCCTCTTAAGTAAAATTCGACAATTGGCTGGTCAATTCCCCAAGTTCTACTCTAGTATTTGTTTAATTCGTGTTTATTCGTGAAGTTGGATTGAAATTTGCTAAATATAACCATAACCTTGAAGGCATAACAAGTTTAACATTGAAGAGATTGTGTCAAAGTTTCATTTTCGAATTTGAAGGAAAAACTATTCCCTTGGGACTCAACCCTAACCCTTGGTTGGGTTATATTACTATTAAACAATCGCTGATTCTTAGTATTGGATGAAGTATCTTTGATAGCGTTTATCAAAATAGTGGCGCTGCCAGGGAGTAGCGTTACTTAGAATTCTTTGATTGAATGTTTTTCACTCTCAAATTTGTTGGCTGTAGTTAAATTGGTTTTGGCTGCATTGTGTAAGTGTTGGCTGGACCACATAGAAGTGTACATAACTGAGGAAGAGATGAATAACAGTCAAGCAGGTCATCGAGACGGTATAGACGACATCAATAGTGTCTACAACCCGGATCAATCAGGTGGAATGGGTGCAATTTGCATCCCACAAACTGATGGGGATGCGATGTTTGAAGTCACTAGCACAACTCTGCACCTTCTCCAAATGAGGGGACTATATGGAGGACTAGATCAGGAAGACCCACACGAGCATGTGAGAAACTTCACAGAGGTGTGCAACCCTTTTTCATTCAAAGGTGTGTCGCAAGAGTCGATTCGGCTGTGATTATTCCCTTTGTCTTTAAAGGAGAAGCTAATAAGTGGTTAATCGAGTTACCAAACAATTCCATCACATCATTGGAGGAGCTGGTTATAGCATTTAACACAAAATTCTTTCCTCCATCAAGGATGAT
Organism: Solanum piurae; assembly: GCA_029582685.1. Taxonomy (NCBI): domain Eukaryota; kingdom Viridiplantae; phylum Streptophyta; class Magnoliopsida; order Solanales; family Solanaceae; genus Solanum; species Solanum piurae. The sequence goes on from JAJOOO010036443.1 coordinate 4,458, forward strand.
GAAACTTAGAGATGAAATTCAAGGTTTCAAGCGACGGGAGGGGGAACCACTCCATGAAACATGGGTGAGATTCAAGAAGCTCCTACTTAAATGCCCAACTCATGGGCTGCCAAACGATTTGTTACTTCAATATTTCTACCGAAGCCTAGATTCGGTTAATAAAGGAGTGGCTGATCAGTTGGTGCGAGGAGGAATAATGTTGCAATCGTTTGAGGTAGCCTCGTTTCTTCTAGAATAAACCAAGCGTGGTACACCAAAGAAGATCAAGTCTGCCCATTTCATTTTAGATTAACACAAGAGCAACTGGATAAAGAGAAAGAGAGGGATGAAAACATTAAGAAGATGTTGACCCAAATAGAAGTTCTACAGGAACACATGAAGGGAACTTGTGGAGTGTTTAGAGTTGAGGAGGGTTCGTCCTCAAGATATTCAAAGACTGGGGAGAATCAAGGTTGGAACTCCAGAAGAAGTGAGGAGGGTTTCTACCCACGCTATTTGCAGCGAGGTGGAAATCAATGTTGGAACCATCATAAGGAAGTTGAGCAAATGAGATGCCACCAAGCTTTTTCCGAGTAATATGAGTATTGGAGAAGAGAGGATGAATATGAAGAGAACCACACCCACTCAAGTGAGAGCCCAAAATCAAGGGGAGGTGCAAGCAGTCCCCGCGTGAATGATATTCTTTCACGCATTCTTAATAAAGTTGAAGGCTCGGATAATTTATTGAAAGGGATGAAAGCCAACTTCTCATCCTTGAACAATAAAGTAAACTCGCACGCAGATGCAATCAAAGTCCTTGAAGGTCAATTGAGTTTACTTTCAATACAATTGAAATAAAATATGGTGACAGATGATGAAGATAAAGGACTGGCCGTTGTTACTCGGAGTAAAACTCAAGTTCATTAGTTCAAAAAGGATGTCTCAAACAGTGCTACACAAGACTCAATCATGAATGCACACAAAAAGACTCAACTTACTCATGCAAGGCTCAATTGTGCACTCAAAGATTCAAGTTGTGACTTACCATTACCAAAGATTCTCAAGCTCACAATACTTGCTTCAAATGCAAGTTCAAGCTCAACAAAGGTACTCAAATGCCCTCACACAAAGAATGATTCCATATTCACACATAAAGGTTCAACAATGAATAGCTCCGAAATCACAATCAACCCTCACACTCACAAAGATGAACACAATGCATGATTTCACCCATAGGTTTGCCCTTATTGTCCAACCAACAATTGTTTCAGCTCACTCAAGATTGAAAAGGTCTTTTCAAAGCTTGTAACAGGGCTTAGTACAAATGTATGGTCAGTTAGGCTCAATGGTTGTAATCCTCATGAAATGTGGTATGAACAATTCTTTCTTCCCTTTTCCTCATCATTTTTCACTCATGCTCAAAAGTCACCCAATTATTCATTTTCCATAGACTGTGGGACACTCTATTTTCTTTGCACTTTCACAACTTTATTCCACAACTTTTTCATTCTTTTTATTTTTCTTTCTTTTCTTCTTTTTCTCTCTTTTTTTAAGGAGGGGTTCCATCTTTCTCAAAAGCATGGGTCAAAGGAGACTTTTTTGCATTTCTTGATTTACCTTCTCTTTTCACCACACCCACAACTTAGGCTTTTGGCCTAAGTTGGCTATTCAAACAAACCACAAATCATGAGGATTAAGGGTGATGGGATAAAGAGATGTCACAATTTCATCAAGTTTCTACCAAGAAAAGGGCTAAGGCTCAAAGGGTGTTCAAGCAAAGTTCACACACTCACAAGGCAGGCCACAAAAGAGGTATAATGTCAAATTGTTTCACATTTTTCAAGTTTGCCTAAGATCATCTCAAGAGCTTGCATCACTTAGTCAACCGAACCAACGGGGCAAATTCTAGGTGTCATCGCACATGGTTCACGGTAAGCTCATCACACAAGGCATTGACACCAATGTCAAACAAGACTCCACACTTTCGCTAGTGTGCAATGTTCATCATAAGAGACTCAATTTGATAGTTGGCTAGTTACAACGAGATGCAAAAAGTTCACATATTTCCTATGGAACTTCATTTGGCCTCATCGTAGCCACACATTTATTTTTGTTTGATTATGAGCACTATTCAATTCATCGGTATTGATCAAAACCAATACTAAAATTTGCAAGAGAACAACCACATTCAAACACAAAAAAGAGGTGGCACACAAATTTTTTCGGAAGGGTCCAAAAATCATTTACAATTAAAACAAGGAGCCACAAGCTCAATCATCCACAAAATACAGTACTAAACACAATCAATAGAACAAAAACCCAAATATATAGACAGAATAATAGTCACACAAGGTGGGCCTCACCCTACCACAAAACAAAAGCTATTTGTCCTCAAATGCAAGCAATAAAGTATCCAAAAGTCAATAAAAATAAGACAGAGAGGGAGGTAAAAAGGGATCCTATTTACATAGTCGCTCCATTTGTCAGGGCCTTAGTGTCCGATGCATCACTCTGAACCTGGATCTCAGTACATAGAGTCACAACCACTGTATCACCAGCCCCACTTGGGCCTGCCATGGATGTCTCTGTAAGCGATGTCTGTATCACCGACTGTACAATCATCTTCTCTAGATCTGGCAGGTCTCCATATATGCTCTCCTTCCTTATATCAATCTGCTCCTTATTAGTCTCTCCATCTGACTCATCAGCTGCTTTGACATCCCTATATACATCTCTGGTAGTAGCCGAAGGAATATCAAAAGTATCTGGGACATCATCATCATCAACGACCTCCAGTAGTGAAGTGAAGTCAGTAGACTTTAGATAGTCCACGTCCTTCCTCAGATCCGCAACTTCGGCTTTCAAAGCCGTAACCTCGGAGGTCTCCCTCTGTCTGCTCTCACAAGTCTTAACTCTCTCATTGAGAGTGTTAATGGAAGTCCGAAGCGGGGGTAAGTGAAGCTAAAATAGCAGCCTCAATCATTCATGGCACAACAACCTCCAATCTGGTAGCTCTCACATTAGCCGAATGGGCTAAGTGCCCCATCTTCAGGATCATAGCCTGGGTAATATTGGCGGGCAAGGAACAATTAGAAGCACCCGGAGCCTGTGAACAAGAAGTAGGAGCATATGTACCTGGAGGCCCGAAGGCCGGAGTAGGCAAATATGCCTCTGCAGGTATCAAATCAATGTCCACCTCTGGGGATATTTCCACCGGAGATGCTCTCCTCCTGTTGGCCTCCTCCCGTGTGTACTTGGCCGCAATACGCCGGATGTCAGTAGAGGAATAAGGAGTAACCTCAATATCTCTTGTATCATCCCGGGGCACTACAACACGCCGGCACAACTCTGTGATGAAGACTAGGAATGAAAGTGAGGTCTACCTCTGCTTGGCCCTCATGGCCATCTCTTGTTCAATAATAAACCCTATGTCAATGCTCTTCCTAGAAATAATCGAACCAAGGCAGGACGCCTTAGGATGACGGAGAACAGACTAATTTTTGGAGGGCATAATAGAGTTGCTTATGAATTCAAACCAATAACGTGTAGCTACACTCAAGTCCCTCTTCTCGATCGAGACTCCTACCTCTATCCACCTCGGGGTGGTGTCTGAGATGAGGGGTGCCAGCCAGCCCTTGAGCTTATCCAATGATGTTGTAGTGGTAGCTAGGTTGGGGTAGTCAAAGTATGACCCCCTGTCAAGTACCCTATCGATGCGATCACGGCTATAGTGTACTACTGTCCCCTATACCATAATGGACCATATCAGTCTGAACTTCGTGGCCTTCTTCTTGCTTTTAGAAACCAGGTCACCATATGCAGAGTAGAACTATCAAACCCATGGAGGTATGTACGGGATTTGGGGTCTGGTGAACTGCTCAAAACGGTGGAACTGGAGGGTGTCCCTCACCCCGAAGTATATGCCCTCTAAGCCTTCTGTTGAAAATAGCTTCTCCTTAAGAATTGTTCGTAGCCCATCGACTTTCAGTCTGTTAAGTAGCCGTTGAGGAAGAACCACTGGTGGTACAGGAGCTACATGAGGTGCCGGAGCTGTCACTGAATCTGCTAGGGTGGAAAGTTAAGGGACTTTAGCTGAACCAGTGTAAGATCTAGCACAGATCTCAGCCCTCCAAGACTGTAATGGCTGGTGATCCTCAGGCTCAGATAAAGCAGCCCAGGAGTCAGCAACCACTCTTTCAGATGTGGGCCTCTTGCCTTTGCTTTGACCTCCCATTGGAGGTTCTGTTCTTTCCTTTTTTGGAGGATTTCTTTTTGGGAGGATTCACTCCCCCTTCATTTATCACAATACCCCGTGCTCTTTTGCGGGGTGGCATGTCGATGCTTGTCCTTGCCCTATCTACAAAACATCAGGAAAAGTTAGAAGTAATACAATCAAAAGCACAGAAGAAAAGAGTTACAGAAAGACTCGCCAAACCGGTCGGTGAGTCGTCGAATCTCTTTGGCGAGCCAGATCAGGCTCGCCGAAAGGATTGGCTAAAAAAGTTCTCAAACAAATGGCATGTCGGTGATGGGAAGGGCCTTTTGGCGAATCACCAATAGCATTCGGTGAGCAAAGATCAACCCGTCGAAAATTACAGTGCATTTAAGGATTAGGGGCGCAGAAAAGGGCGATCAAGGAAGATCTTCGGCAAGTCGCCGAGTGCACTCGGCAAACTCAGGCTTCTCGCTAAAAGTTACAGAACCATTTTCAAGATATAGTATGAAATTAAAGGCGATCGGGGGAATTTCGGCGAATCACCGAGTTTTTTGGCGAGCTCAACCCAGCTCGCTGAACGACCCAACGTGCTTACTTTTAATCCAATTTCCCAAATTCAAACCCGCAGCCCCCGAAAACAAAATCAAAACATGCACTCTTATAATTAAGATAAGACCCATTACACCCATTCCCCCAGGATACTCAGACTTCTCCCAATTTGGCCAAATTTGGCCATTTGACGACTTTTCCCCTTAAGAATGACGTCGACCGCTCTATCATTGGGAAAAATACATTATTTGGCCAAATTGCGGGTAACTTAGACTTCACCTGACTAGACCCAACAACATGTAAGCACAACTCTACATTCTTAATCAATTTCAAGCACGGCAATTTTGGGAATTGAACATTAAAGCATTATAGGCACGATATTCAAATTAACAAAGGCACACACATACACAATTATGATTAGAGAGGCCTAACACACATCACTAAGATAAAAATCATTTGCAAATGAGTACAAATCACTAAAAATGAATTTGGGGTTCGGAAAACCAACCTTAGATGCCAAATAAATACTTTTAAACTCTAGGCAACAAAGTAATCCAACTCCGAACACAAATCCAACGACTAAATTATGATAAAAATACAAAAATATTAGATACTATAATGCGGGTGTGATTTTGGAAAGTTGAAAAGTGAGGGAAAGTGAAAGAATTTGAAAGTTTAAACCTTTTGCCTTTAAAAATAATCCAGTTCTCGCCCATTCGGCGACATCAATCTTGCTTGCCGAGCCACTCGGCGACACGCCGAGTGGGTACTTACCTCACTGAGTTTTACAGGACCTACAGTTAATGTGGGGGTCCAAATGGTGGACTAAATCTTGATCACCGACATGGTCGGTGAATCGCCAATAAGCTCCTGGGCTCGCCGAGTTTTACAGACTCCAATTTAAAAATGTCTTGAGTCGAACGGCGGTCCAAGTCGGGCTTGCTGACCTCTTCAGCAAGTCACCAACTGGACTTTTACTCACCAACTTGCACTTTTCGAACACCTTCCACACTTTGACCTGCACAATCAACACAACATTATTTCAAACTTAAAAAGAAAAAAAATAAAACTTGGGTTGCCTCCCAAGCAGCGCCTTAGTTAACGTCGCGGCACGAAGCAAGTCCATACTCAAACCTCATTCTTGGGGTTGGCCATAGTATCATTAGGTAACCCCCATTGTTGTCTCGGGTTTAAATGAGACAAGATATGACCCATTTGGGTCTCCAACTATTTGATAGATACTGAATGGGAGGTAACTGTCTGGCTGAGGGTCGACACATCTTCTTTCATTTCTTTCAAAATCTTGTCCGACCCCTCAACTTTGTTGAGGATACGAGAAAGCATATCCTCTGACCGACCACCTTCTGAATCCTTTGGTTTTTAACGCTCCTGGGGAGGCACATACCTATCTTTCTCCCCATCCTTCCAATTGGGATTTCGATCCCTCCACTCTCGATCACGATCCTTCAAACTTTCATCCTTGTTCCAACCTTGGTTACCACCTTACCTCGGGTAGTTTGAACGATAATCACTACCTTGGTTGGCTAGGAAATTCACCTATTCGTTGTACAAAGCCTCAAACTTGGCCTCATAAGGATTAACACACTCGACACCCACAACATTGATACTTCGAGCACCAGCTCCCATGACATTTTTGGACAAAATGTCAAGTTGTGTCATAATCTTGGCCATGTTTTGGTCCCTCTCTTTGTCTTTCTCCATCTGCTCCTTTTTCAATTTAAACGTGAGAGGGGAGACCTGATCTTCGCGGGTGTACCAAGCCTGATTGATTGTAGTCATGCCATCCAAGAGCTTAGCTGCTATCACATAAGGTTGTTGCATCAAACCTCCAGGAGAAAGTTGGTCAGCAACACCCTTATTTACCGAATCAAGACTTCGGTAAAAATACTGCAGCAACACGTTGTCAGGCAAGTCATGAGTTGGGCATTGGAGCACCAACTTCTTGAATCGTAGCCAAGTTTTATGAATTGGCTCGCCCTCCAGACACTTGAAGCTATGAATGTTGTCCCGAAGAGTCATCATCTTCGAAGGAGGAAAAAATCGCACTTGAAATGTGATGACCTTCTCCTTGATACGCTCAAATTACACCTCTTTTCAGAAGCATAAGCGATCATTATCAAGTAAAGAACCCAACTTGTAGGTTGGGGTCGATCCCACGAGGAAAATGGTTTAGATTTAACTTTAACCGACAATTATATTTGTTTAGTCAAATTACTTCCAGAAACAAGTAATTAAAGGAGAGGGGGAATTGTGAAACAAATTGTAAGAATTCAGTAAGTAATCAGTAAACAAAAGTCAATTTTGGTTGTTATCAAGATGAGAGAATTAACTAGGGTATACGTGTTCCCCACAAGCTCATAACGCAGTAATCCTAGTAATAGCAATCCTTTCCTAGTGTACTACATGCAAAGTGATAAGTTAGGTATCTCTAAATCTTTGGTCCGACATCTAGAGAATTTCACCCTTCACCTTGGTCCGACTACGTGTGTATAATTTACCAACCCTTACCTTTACCTCATATTAGACATCACATCGATGTTTGGCTTAGTTATTACTTCGCACCAATCGACACTAGACCATTAGATAGTATCACACTAAATCTATGTTGATAGTTATATTCTTGTGATTACCTCCTTGTCCGGCAAGTAGCAACAAGGCGAGTTCTAACGTTTGCAACCGCTAAAAAGACTTCTAACCGAAAGAATTATCAATGCATGCAAAACACTATTCAAGAATTGCTTATTTACTATTCATACTTTGTTAATCACTCATGGTTCCCACAACCCTAGT